>JAPEVC010000052.1:0-172390 GCA_027946555.1 Gnomoniopsis sp. IMI 355080 | reverse complement strand
ATCGTATATGCCCCCGGAAACCCCCGCCAGCCCTCCAACGCCTTCTCCCGCTTCTCTTGTTCGTCCTCCTCCATCGTCGTCACAGCCTCTGTCACCGCCGCGTTGAACGCCTTGCTCGCCGACACCACTTCCCCGCCATCTCCGCCCGACGACATCATCATCGCAAACATCAGCCGCAGGTTGTGGAAGGACGCGAACCCGGACCCTACAATCGCCACGTTGCTGTCGCGCAGCTGGCCCAGCGCTCGGCCCATCCGGAGGTGTGCTGCTGGGTCTTCGCTGCTCAGGACTGAGACCTGCACGATTGGGACGTTGGCTGCCGGGTTGATGAGAAGGAAGGGGATGAAGACGCCGTGGTCCCAACCTATTGAAATTCGTGATTATTAGCAATTGAATATCCTCGACGTGAAAGAAAAGGTAGAAGCCCGTCCTTCTCCCCTCGTCCGATTTTCACTCAATCTTACCTCGTTCCTCATCCAAGACCGTCTCAAACCCCACCCCATCCAACACCTCCTTCACCTCTCGCGCCACCCCAGGCTCCCCAGGTGCCGGATACTTCAAACTATACGCCTCCTTGGGAAACCCGCCATAGTCGTAGTACAAACTATGCGACGCCCCGCTCGACACCGTCGGCTGCCCCGTCGACCAGTGCGCCGTCACCACCACAATCGCGCGCGGCGCCGACGGCGTCCCCAGCCGGAGGAGCGCCGGCACTTTTTCTCGCAGTGATTTGACCAGTTCTGCGTGGCCTGGGTCGCCTAGCACCGGCATGGGACCACCGCCGTGGGAGATGGAAACTACGGCGCCGCGGGGCATCTTTCTCGATTTTGGGGGTGGTTTGCTGGAAGGAAAGTGGACAGAAAAAAGAAAAGAAAAAAATACGTTTACGCGGGACGTGAGGAAATCCTAAAGCTGCAGGTAGGTTTGTCAAGAAAAGTAAGGGAGGCAAAGGGCAGTTGAATTGATTCAATGTTGTAACAAGCTGCTGTAAATCAACGTCAATTGATTGGATGCTGAGATGTGGGACTGAGAGCGACGTGTGGAAATTGTTGATCTATATAAGTACCCAAAGAGGGCATCGAGCTCTCATGAGACGCCAACTGTATTGGATTTGTGAGCGTTTGTCAGCCGAACAAAATCGAACCGACCCCTCCAAGAAAGAAGAGGGCCATCCGAATGATCAACAGTACCTAGGTATGTAGAGTAGCTGACTAACTGTACAAGGAATACTCTAGTCACTCCCAATATCCGCTCCATTCATATTTACAAAAGACACAGCCGAAGGGAAGTAGTGCATGTCCAACACGATACCAGATTAAGAAGCTTATATGTGTGTGTTTACCTTCGGGAACCGGGTCGCAATTACAGCCCGGGTGCTTGTTCCGAGCCTACGGGCCGGGGGGGGGGCAGTCGTGTTGCCGCCGAGATTTTGGAACGACTTGACTTTGTCGCTCCGTTTCATGCCGTGGTTCTTGTGTTGACTCGCGCGAGCTACCATAGTATAGGTGTTTGGGTACGAAAAGAGAACCTGCTTTTTTTCGGACAAAACGAATAGTTCCGGGTTTCTTCATTGTTGATTTTGTCCCCAAGGATGATATGTTAATCATACACCCCAAGGGCAGCACCTAGGTAGTCTCATTTCAGCGCAGGGTATGTCTACCGGCCTATTCCAGGCCATGCCCATTAATTCCGCCTTGAACGCCTCAAAACATGAATAATTCGCCAAAACCCCTACCTACCCTCGACTGTGATATAATGAAAACGTAAATGAGATCGCAACGGTAAAATATCCTGGGACCCTTAATTCCCCCCCCCCCCCACAACGATATGTGCAACTTCACTCCACGTACTCGATGAGCACCGTTGCCTGCTTCAATTCGGCCTCTTCAATGCTCTTGTCCAAATCCTCCAGCAGATCCCTCCCTGCCGGCATCGTCTTGAGCTCGAATGACATGCCTTGCTTCTCCACCTTGAGCCACTCGTAGATGCGCCGCACTGGGTCCGTGACTGCGAATCGCCGCACAATTCTACCGTCTGGATGGCGGAACTGGATGCGTGTAATGTTGGGACCCTGCGCCGGCTCGTCGTGCGGCTTATCTGAGGGAATGGCCGCAAAGATGGAGCTTTCTTCGGACTCGGGTGCGTCTTCCATCACCTCATCCTGGGCAGCCTCCTTGCCCTTGCCCTTGTCCAGCTCAATCGACTTTGTCAGCGCGTCCGGATCGAGTACGTTCGCACCACCCGAAGCACCGCTGCCGTTGCCGTTCGCCTCGCCAAGACTGTTACGCATGGCCATCTCCAGCATCTCCTCTTCTGTCATGCGATCCACATCTACGGCCCGCTGAGGCGCCTTTTGCTTGACCACCGGGTTTTTGCTGCTGTTGTCGAGCGAGTACCGGTCCAAAAACTCGACTAGCTGTGCATGGAACTCCTGTGCCGAGGGGAATGGTATTCCCGACCACACTTTGACCTGCTCACCCGTACGAGGATCAATAATCGCGACATGAGGGAAATTCTCGCGGTTCTCTTGCGCGTGACGCGAGAAGTAGAACGTAGAGTACTCGTTGGCGCGAGGGTCATCTTTAGAATATTGCAGGAAGAGAAAGTTCTCCTGTACGACCGCGACGACAGCCTCGTCCTTCCAGATGTCGCGGTTGAGGGCTTGGCAGTTGAAGTCGTCCATAGACTGCACATTGACCAAAATCCACTTCTTCTCCGCCTTGCCTGTGTCTCGTGCGTCCTCCCACTCCAAGTGGGCCATTAGCTCGAATGGTGGGCGAAAGAGCTCGGCAAGGCGCTGGGAGCGGGAGGTTTGGCCGCCGGTAACGCCGCCGGCTGCGTTGGCAAAGGTAGGAGGGGCAGCCAAGCCGGAGCCTGCGGGTATTGAGTCGTCATCGGCCCAGATCGACTGCTGAAAGGGATTACCTCTCACTGCGTCACAGACATTAGCTTAGTTCCAATCGTGGGCGATAGAGAGAGAGAAGGAGAGGGCCGGAACATACTAGCTGGTCGGGCTCTGCGACGAGCCATCTCACGCATGGCACTCTCGACATCCTCGCCGTCGTCCCCTAGGCCGTAGCCACCGTAGCCGCTGGGTGCCACCAGTGTCTCTGTAGTCCTGGCGATAGGAGCACGCACGCCATCAGGATCCATGAGTCCCCCGCCTGTAGCTGCACCTCCTCCACCGCCGTACATCTCCTCTTGCAGGCGGCGGGCCATGGCAGCATCATCGCTCTCTTGAGCGATTCGCTGCAGGTTGGCAGGATTCGAGTTGCGTTCTTCTTCATCATCGAAGTCGTCTGGAGCATCTTCCAGGTCTTCGTCGTCGTCATCATCGTCTATATGAATGACACCGGCATCGTCTTCTCGGCCGATAGGACGTGACCGCGATGAAGCCTGTGGTCTGGAGGAGGCGCCGGCGGCGGCAGCAGCAGTAGAGGAGGATGCTGCAGCTGCTGGAGCAGGGTTGTTGAAGGAGTTTGCAATCTCGGGGTTCTCGAAGAACATGTTGACGGCGGCCATAACGTCGCCCTCGGTCATCTCGAGGCAACCTCGAGCTACGTCGGCGCTTTGGTCCGTGATGGCCATGAACTGCGACACGTTTTCGTCCATCTTGGCTTTCAGTGTCGATCAACAGTCGACTACCAGGAGGAGAGGGTGGTTGCTGTAGAGGTTGTGTGTTGTTTCGATATGTCCCTTCAAGCTTTGTTGTGGGTGAAAGGAGACGATTCGTTTTGTATCAGAAGGTTGAGGTTGAACATGGCACCCATCAGAAGCTCTTTGCCGCTAAAAATTAGGCCACCCCCCATGACGCAACAGAGCCGCCCCACCAGATTTAGGTAATCAGAGTACCGCATGGTGCTAAGTATGCGCGAACCCTGTCTAGCGGCGGTTCTTCCCGTCCCATTGAATGTCTTCCAGCGGTCTTTTGACAATGCAGACAATCAGGACAACGCAAAACAAAGAGAATTGAACACCAGTGACCATACAAACAAGGCTCGCACAGTAGAAACCCCCCTTTGAGACAGGCATACAGTATTATCCAACTGGCTGATACTCACTGATTGCTGGCTCTTCTTCTTTTCACGGCATAGCAACCAGCAGAATATCCAATAGAAGGCATTCCCTCAAGGAGCAATTTCACAGACCTACTTGGAATGTAAGGCAAGTGAGACGAAATGGCCGGTAGACATGCCATAGAATCCGAAGAGAGTGCTATCTCCATAGAAGTATGACATGTTCAAACTGTATCTCTACAGCAGAGCTCCTTGCGAATTCATCCTTGTATCAAGTCTCCTTACCCAGCCAGATCCACCACGCATACCAAAGCAGAGATCACAGCTCAATGGGAAATGGGCATATGAAATAAGAATAAAATATGTTTCTTCCTAGTAATAAAGCACATCAAGACCTCTGAGAACGCCTTCAATGCTCTAGTCCTTTCTTATACCCGCACCGTATCCCACGAGAGAGAAAAAAAAGAAGGAAAAGAAAAGCTTACAGTTCCCCCAAAACCTCTTCCATAACCTTCCGAACATCCGCACTCCTCTCCCCCTCCTTCGCAACCTCCACAACACGCTTCATCTCACCCTTCACGTCCTCTATTTTCCCTCCAAACACCCCACCGTTCACAGCCTTCACAAGCGCCAAACACGCCTTCGCCCGGCCCAACCTCTGCGTCTCCACGCCTTCATCCGGCTTGTCCACATCCAACGTCGCGAAATACGACCTTGACACCTCCTCCGCACCGTCTTTGCTTTCATTGTCCTCCTTGACTTGCGTCGTTGTTGTTTTCGCAGCTTCGAGCATCACGTCCTCCACACAACCATACCACACCTCCCGCCTGACCCCGTCGAACCTTCGACTACGCAGCCCGCAACCATCCAACACATCCAGCACAGCCCGGAGCACGGCAACTGGCTCCCGCCGCAGCTGAGCACGGTTATATCCCCGCCCCACGGCCTCGACGGCGTTCAGCACCGTCTTGTACACCAGCAATTCCCGCTCGCGCCTCTTCTTCCCGCCATCTTCGCCCTTGTTACCCTCGCCGTCGACGTCCATGCGGTCCTCGTCGCCATACTCCTCCAGGGTGGGTTTCACAATCGCCACCACATCCTCCCACAAACCCACGCCTTGCAGATCATCTCGCGCTGCGGCACACTTCCACAGGCAGGCAAACGCGTGGACGCGGTACTCTTCGTTGTTGCGCTTCGCCTCCCGCAGCACAATCTTCCGCAAGCCAGCAGCAATCTTCTCATCCGCTGACCAAAATGGCTTGGCGTGCGTATGTACGTCTACCAGTGCGTCAAGTAGCTTTTCCTTGCCCTCAAATGTCTTCAGCGCAAGCGACTTCTCAAACACCCCCCAAAGCTCCCCCATTTGCTTGACATTCACGCTACCGCCAGTCAGCCCGCCTTGTGCCGCCACCGCGCCCACCGCGCTGCCCGCTGTTAACGCGCCGGCATGCTTGAGACTCCACATCGGCGCCTCCAGCGCGCGCTCTACAAGCGCCACCACTTCAGGCACGAACCGCGTCACCGTCCGTGAGCTACCCGCGTGTGTTTCCCACACCTCGCGGAACGCCTTGGCCACAAATGTGTCGGTGTCGTGCATTCCCAGGTAACTTAATGGCAGCAGGCTCGCCTCCAGCGCGGTGAAGTGATCCGGTGAGATCTTACTCAGCGCAGCTACCACGGCAGCGACTTTTTCCCGGCGGGCCTCATCTTCAGCTGTAAAGTAGAGTGTCGTGAAACGCCCGACAAAGTGCTCGCGCGCGGGTGCGGGCGCATGCCGCATGATGTAGGCGGCCGCCCGCGCGTATCCCGTGCTGACCTCATCGTTCTTGTCGAGGGCGTGCTTCTCCATGAGCTGGAGGAAGCGGCTTGCGTATGGCTGGAAGTCAGTAGTGTGTCGCGTCGCCAGCGTGCCGAGTACGCGGCCGCAGCCGACCTTGGTCGGCATGCCGATCGCCGATTTGATGGTGTCCTCGAGGCCGGTGGCGAGGGCCGGCATGACGGATGAATCGACGTTACGCAAGCAATTCTCAATAGCTTGAAAGATGGGGCTTTGGTTGACCATTTGAGAACGGATCTTATCGATCTTTCCACGATCATCCTCCTTGAAGCGTTGGTAGTAGTAGTTGACGGCCTCTGGCTCGATGGTGCTCAAGAGGCCTAGCATATGCGTGATAATGGTTGCAATGTAAGGCGCAAGAGCCTTTCCACCGGTCTTTGTGATGGTAATGACTGTTGAGATTGCGAAGCCCTTCACTTCCTCCACGCTGCTCTCGATGCCGTTGTCGGAAAGCAGGAAGGGCAACGTTGAAGACATCATGTCCTTGGCACTAGCGGAGACGCCGCCCTCCTCCAGCTGCCGCGTTAATGTGTTTGCCATACCCATACACAACTTCATCGCCTGCTCACGCACGGTGGCCTTGACATCATCTAGGACTTTGAGCGCCTTGGTCCAGATCTCGGCGTAATACTTCTCGTACTGCTGGAACGGCCGGCCACCAATCAGATCCGAAATCGCCGTGCAACTCGCCTGGCGCACGCGCCACTCCTTCCCATGGATGCTTTTCAGCAGGTCCTCCATGATTGCGTCAAAGTGCGTCTCCAGATCCGCGTTCGAGTCCTTTACTAGGGCCTTCCAGATATCATTCATCGACCGCTGGACGTTCGGATTTGGATCAAAGCGGTACCTGAACAGCTTCGGATAGAGCTTCGGATCGACCTCGCTCTCCGACAGAATGTTGCTTAACCCGAACCGGCCAAACGCCGACCGCGTACTCCATGTCGCAGCGTTTGAAGCCAGTGACATGAACTTGTACACAAGTGTCTGGTCACCGACCTCGTTCGCTAGGTTCACAATGTCTTTGTACGAGGTGACGCTCTTGCCCTCGCCTGTCGGCAACGCTCCCGCCTCAAACAGCTCGGTCTCCTCCTCAACCTTGAGCTGCGTAGCCGATGCGCCGGTAAACGCGCCGACTAGGTCCTTAACCAGCGCATCCTTGAGCTCCGGGTCACCCTTCTCGTATACCAAGGATAAGCCGCGCGAAGCCGTCTCTTGCACGAGCTCATCACGTGCCGAGAGCAGTCGCATAAAGGCAACTTGGCATTCGCGGAGGCGGGCTTGTATATGAGGGAGGTGCGAGCAGTGTTGGATGATGCAGAATAGCCAAATGCCCGAAGCTTTGAGAAGCGACGGCTTGGTGCCCTTGCAGTCCGTGAGAATCTTGTTAAGGACTTCTTGAATTTTCTCACAGCGCCCGCCGACACGGTAAGTTTGGGTAGAGGTTGCGACGTCGACGCTTAGCTGAACGATATCGGAGTCCCAGCGCGCAACAGCGGCAGTGATGGCTTCGCCTATGGAGAAGTGTACCTCGGCTTGCTTGAGCTCGTGCAATTCGTAGAGCTTAGTTAGAATTAGGTCCAGCACAGCATCATCATCCTTGAGTCCAATAGCTAGACGCCCGAGTGCAGTGATTGCGCGTTCGTTGCCTTTCTTGGCCTGCGGCACTAGAACATCGACGTATGACGTGATAGATGCCTCCTCAGGCAAAATTGAAGCCGTCCATAGCTGCGCCAGTGTATCGAATATCGTGTTCTGGAAAGTTCCCTGAGCACCTGTGGCACCCAGCTCCTCCACTGGCGGTAGCCACTCCCGTGGCTGAATCTTGGTCGTATCCGGAGCATCTTTTGCGCCAGCAGCCTCCAAGAGTTCTCGCAGCTTCAGTGCCGTTTTATCGTCCAGTTTCTGCACGGCGTCAGTCTTCCGTCTCTTCAAGGGAGGAGGGCCCGAGCCTACCGTCTGCGTCCCCGCGACGACCGCGTGCGGGTAATACGTGGCCCTGCTCCACAGGTACCCCAGAGCAAGGAAAGCCCCCTCGGTGGCGTTCATCTCTGCGCCCACTGCCGTCTTCCACGTAAGACATCGTTGCAGCAGCACGTAATTGGCCGCGTTGAACATCTCTACAGGCACGGCGGGATGTGCTCCCAGAATTCCAAGAGCCCGCGCCGCAAGCTGTCGCACTTCCTTCTTGTTGCTCTTGAGAACATCCAACAAGCTCCCCAACCCATTGACGGCAAGCGGCGCGAGGACATCGCGCGGGCAGAGAGAGGCAATCTCGACGAAACTGCGCGTGCACTCTTCCGTTGTGCTCTTGTCTTCCTGAATGCCCTCAAATGCCGCACCTAGCAAGTCCGTCAAGTCTGTGCCATCCAAGCCCGCAAGATACCGCCGTATGGTTTCCCGAGTCTCTTTATCGCCTGCCACCAGCGTCTCGAGCTGCCGCTCCCAGCCCGGCTCGACCTTGAACTCGTCCTTGAGCGCGGTCAAGAAGAGCATCCGCTTGCAGTACGCAATTGCGGTTGGGAACGCAGCTGGTGCCAGGCCCGTGAAATTGCGCAGAGCTTCTGGTGCGTTGAGGGTCGTACCATAGCCGCTACTAATCAGAGACTTGAAAAACGTCCGCACAAGTTGGCGCCAATCGGGCAGATTGGTGGTAATATGCTCCTCATTCACGCGGTACGTCCATGGATCAAGACCCTTCTGACCCTCCTCCACCACCTCCGTCCGCTCGTCTTTCCTTCCCGCGATCGCAAGAACATCGACCCACCGCGCAATGGTGTCGGAGAACGGCAGACATAGATTCGCCCATTTGGTAGCGGTATGACGCGCTGTTCGGAAGACGTCGGTATCGTTCTGCGACAGTGTCATATGCCCCAGAATGAGGCTCCGTAGCGACTCATCCCTGTCGCCACCATCCGACTTATAGACTGTCGACATGCTGGAAAGCGCGCCCTCAATGCTCACCACCACGTCTGGCGTTGGGTCGTGTGACAGCGACTCGAACAGGAAGATCACGATGTCCATCAGCTCCTTCGGCAGCAACTGCGGCTCCGCCGACGAGCCCTTGGCCAGCACACCAATGGTCTCATACGCGCGCGCACGCAGATTCTGGTCGTCACGAGGGTTCGTCGATCGCTTTTCCACCTTTGGCTTGGGCCACCCCTGCTCCACCGTAATGAACTCCATGAGCATCCTGATGAGCGTTGGGCCGATTGGGAATGCGCCGTGGGAGGGCCCCATGCGCGCCACCCAGTTCACAAACTCGAAGAGCGCCCGGTGAAGCTTGGTGAGCTCGAGTCCATTAGCTGGCGCGTCTGTGCCCGCCGCTGCGCCTTGGCCTGTGCCAATGTCGCGCTCTACTAAGGCTCGCATCTGCTCGGTAAATTGCGGGCTCGTCGCCTTGTTGGACTTGCATAGGAGACCGAGGATACGTATCCTGTATGGTGCAGGAAGGGCGGCGTGCGCAGCAAATAAATGCTGCACCCTATCTTCGTCCTCGAGGCTAGCTTTGTTGCGCTTCAGCATGGCCTCACCGACACGGTTGATGCGGTAGTCCGTATGGCTGGCAGCGTAGATGGAGGGCAGGAAACGCTCATCGTCAGTAAAGGCGCCGCTCTCAAGGAATTTGACGGCATGTATGCGTGTCGTGGCGAGATCAAGGCTACCAGGATTCACCCAAGTTTCGTCCAAGTTCCAGCAAAACAAGAACCCGGTGTCGGAGTCGTTGAGGCCCGGTGCGATGGAACCGACTCGGCCGGGGGCCGGGAGGGTGAGCAGCAACAGTTTACCGAGCCACTTGGCCGTGAAGTTTGCGTCCACGGGATCATCAAAGTTGAGTGTGGCGCGGAAAGCCTCATCTTCTTTGCTGCCACGTGGTGGAAGTTCGATGTCCTTTAGTGTGTGTAGGAAAAGGTTGAATCTCGCTGCCACTGTCGGTCCCATCGGTCCCATGACCCCTTTGTCGGTTCCAATTCCTTTTACCAAAACGGGAACCAGCTCTCGTCTCTCCGTGGGCGAAATGCGCTCGAAGCTGTGCTTTATGAATCCAATGTCCAGTTGCCGTATGACGGGTGCATCGGGATTCTTGATATACTGGTCGAGCAGCGATGCGACAGGCAGTATGACATCGGGAGAAGCTATGAAGGTCTTGAGGCGGCCAGCGACAAGCACGACCTTGTTGCGGACGGCAGCATGTTCGCTGCCGGCCTTGAGGAGGAGAGGAGGGAGGTAGACCTTGAGCAGGGCGGTGAGCTTTGGGCCGTCGTTGGCGACGTTCAAGATACGCAAGTTGACCTTGTCGATCAGATCGAGCTCGCGCTGCTCCGTAGAGGCCATTTCGTGGATGGGTGTCTATGTGAGGGGCCTCATGAGGTGTAACGTGCGATGAGAGACAAAGGTCGATGATGCTTGGAAATGCAATCAATGTAATGCTGAATTATCGTGCTGCGGTAGTAGCGGATTTTGCAGGCAATGGGAAATGATATCCAGTTTACGCCTCCATAGAGTACATTAAAGTATCAGATGAGAACGGTCAACATTTATATTGGATGGTGGTCGTCAGACAACGACTGCCTCGAATGTGAGGAATCAGACAGCAGCGCCTTCACGCGGCCCTTTTACCAGGATAAGCTCGCCAAGTATTCCGTAAAGTGGCAGGAGCTTCGGTTGCCACTCCATCCAAATGCGGTCTTAACATGCGACCACACGAATAAGGTGGACACCTGATAGCATCCACCCCTCCTCTCATATACCACATCTGAAAAAGGTCCAAGTCGTAAGTACCGAAATAGATAGGATTTCTTGTCTTCTGTTTTCATTCAGCATTTTACTTAACGAATATTCATTGCAACCTTGGTCGATTCCTCCAGCTCCAGCTCAAGCACGATTCCCATCGTATAGAGAATTCCACAGCTTGGTTCTCAGGATTACCAACCGCACTTGGCCGGACTCATTTGAATAACGGGATAGATAATGTGATGTATATATATGGACGCTCTAGGTATACATGGTATTGCTACCCTAAAGGCGCAAGATGCCACCCGACGCCCTTCATGCCATTCTACCTTCTTGCCGTTCACTGCCCTCTCCATGCAAAAATACCACCTTCAGTCTGTCTGTAATCCACATCCTTCCCATCCAATCTTGGCCCGGATATGCGCTGCCATTATCCACCGCAGTTATTTTGTTGTCTTCTAGAAAAAAACCCGCGCCTGCTCTCTTACAGCTTCTCCATGTGGTCCAGAATAGCCTTGGTGAACTCGTGCGTGGTGTTGTTACCACCCATGTCGCGCGTGCGGACCTTGCCCTCAGCAATCACAGCGTAGATGGCCTTGGAGATCCGGTTGGCGTGGTCGTCGAGTCCAAGGTGGCGCAGGAGCATGCTTCCAGACAGAATCAGCGCGCTGGGGTTGGCCTGGTCCTTGCCCTGAATGTCGAGGCCGACGTGACGGCAACCGGGCTCAAATACGGCCACATCGCGGCCCATGTTGCAGCCTGGCACGATACCCGGACCACCGACAAGGGCGGCGCCAATGTTGGACAGGATACCACCGTACAGGTTGGGCATGACCATGACGTCGAACTGCTGCGGCTTGGAGACACACTGCATGGAGGCGTTGTCGACAATCATGTCGTTGGCCTCGATGGTGGGGTACTCGGCAGCGGTCTTCTGGAAGGTGGTGCGGAAGAGACCGTCGGCCAGCTTCATGATGTTGGCCTTGTGGATGCAGGTAACCTTCTTGCGGTTGTTGGCCAGGGCAAAGCTAAAGGCAAACTTGGCAATGCGCTCCGACTTGGCGCGGGTGATGATCTTGAGGGACTCCACCACGCCCTTGACGGACTGGTGCTCCAGGCCAGAGTACTCGCCCTCGGTGTTCTCGCGGATGATGCACATGTCGACACCCTTGTGGCGGGTCTCGTAGCCGGGCACGTTCTTGATCAGCGAGATGGAGGCGTAGATGTCGAGCTCCTGGCGCATGGCGACGTTGAATGACTTGTGGCCGCTGCGCTCGAGCGGGGTGTGCAGGATGCCCTTGAGGCCGAGCTTGTTGCGGCGCAGGGAGGCGACAGCCTCGCGGAAGGTCTCCTCGGCGGCGGCACCGCTGCCGGGGGTGTCGAGACCGGAGGCATCGATCTGCTCCCACTCGATGGGCACGTTGTCGGCCTTGAAGATGGTCTTGACCGAGTCGGCGACCTCGGAGCCGATACCGTCACCGGGGATGAGGGTCACGGTGTACTTGCCGCCGTACTTGGCGGGCTTGAAGATGTCGCGCTGGACGGTCGCGTAGGATCGGGCGGCGATAGAGGGTTGTGCGGCGGAGCGGAGGAGGCTCTATAGGAAGTGGGAAGAAACAGAAGGTTGTTAGCAATTTTCGACGGCTACGGCGGAGTATGGCAGTGATCTAATCTGGATATCTGCGTGTAACAAGACGCGCCCGCCGACGTCACTTACCGAAGCCGCTCTTGTGGAGTTTCTGGACAGCATCTTGACTGAAGAAGTGAAGGAGGAGGGGATGGCAGTCAAATGTCAATGTCAAGGCCAAGATCGAGAGAAGGTGAGGCGATCGTCAAGTCGTCCAGGAACTGTCCAGTCGCGCCGGCACAAAGGAAACTCTAGTAGAATTGGGTTGTGAGGGTCGGAAAAGAGAAAGAGAAAGACGGAGGCTGCAAATAGCGCAAGCGAAACTTGACGATAGCTGCTGGGTGTCTTGAGTTGCTGGTCCGGCTTGAATTGTTCGCGCAAGGATCCACAAGACGTCGGAGGTTGTCGGCTTAACGCCCTCACCCGCTCGCTTCGACCTCGGCCGATCCGGAGCAAAGAGGGATCTCCCGCCTTCCGAGCCGCATTAACCCGCTAATATTTCTGAATGCAAATAGGGTGCAGTAATGTTAGTAACCTAGTATTCACATACATTGACAATTTTACTCTTGATGAGATCCAACGACATGTCTTGGAAGTTCAGCACTGGGCTGCAACCGGCAATGTCTCTCAAGACATTTCATCTACTAGCCTGCAAGAGGGTGGACTACGAGTACATCCAGGATTTCAAGTTTTTCAAGGAGCTGGGTTTCTAGAAGTTCCATTAAGCGCGAAAGGTTCCTTGCTCGATCAGTGATGACTGGTACACCGTGGGTGCTTCTTTCAGATTAGAGACTGATCTATGTCAGCAATGATATATAATTAAGTTTACCTTCGAGCACGAGGTCGTCGAGGAGCAGTATTGGACGTTCAAAAAGAGGAGAGGCTCTGGCCTCTGAGATGGCCCGCTGAGTTGAATACCTCTAGCAAGTGAGACTCAATCAGGTCCTGGAAGATCGATTGCCCTCCACCAGACCTGCGTCTGAATCCGTCTCCTCTACAACCTCAATTGTCTTGCGCACGGCAATGCCTCTCCCTGTCCAGCTGTCATCTTCTAGTCGGTCCCATTGTCCCCCCTTCGCGGACGACGTCAGCTTTGCAGATGCTCTCCTCGCCGACAGCTCGAACGTCCCGTGGGTTCCCCCGAAATTCGGCGTGCCGCCAATCGTTTGGGACCTGCCTCCGAGTGGGTAGCTGCCAGGCGTGCCCTCTTTGGTGGTAGCATAATATTTGAAGAGCTTATTGAGTGGCGGCAGGGAGGCTGCGATGAGCCCAATACCATTCTCGAAGATTGACCAGAGGACGATGTTGGCCACGTGGTCTATTTGTTTTCGTTCAACATTAGCATCGACCCTTAGTACAAGGCGTTTGTGGTGAGCATCCACTTACACAGCTGATCGTCGTAGATGGTATAGTATTGGAGGTACGGTAGTCGAGCGATTGCTCCAATGCTAGCGAGTGCCCCAAGGCCAAGGACAAAGATGAGACCCTTCTTGACACGCCTGTTCAGATGGAGATCCCGGATAATCAACCAAGGTATGAATGCGCAGCCCCAGTCGAGTACGATCGTCATGGCCGTGAATGGGTAGCTGAGCATAGCCATGGCAGAATGCACAGGGCACGCCCCGAGGGCCAAGTTGAACTGCGCGCCCACCGGCTGGCAAGTAATTATCAAGATGAGGACTACGGTGGCGGTGAAGATGGGCGTGAAGATGAGCACGGCCAGGATTGGCCAGCGGTATTTGCGCTCGGCTGTCAACCGTAACAAAGTCATGGCAATGCCGGCTTTGACTAGCACGCTCGAGCAGGCGTAAACCATCTGCCAGTCCCCTGCATATAGTGCAGCTGCGGCTGCGAGGCCTTCGTCGAGTTTCGCATCACGTGTCCCCAGGCCATATTGCGCAGAGAGGATTGCCAATGCGCATTGTGGTATGTAGGTTGCCTGTGGGATGAATGTTTTAGACTTTGGAATCAAGACTGTGCAGCCTGCACAGGATCGAAAAGGAGAAAGGTGTGGGGGCTCGGGGCAACTCACCAGACTCAGGATAGAAAATGTGTCATCCCATCCCCAGGCTCGTAAATCGCGCTGGATATAGAGCCGGACAAACAGTCTCAATGAGACGGCTACGGTGCTGACAATACAGAGTGCTATGGATACTCCGATGACAGCATTTGCTGGCGTGTCTCTCACCGCGAGCGGGCTCTGCGTACCCGCCAGATCAATCAGCTCTTGGCCGGTAAGAGTTTGGGTGTACATTGCTGGCGGGCTCGTAAAAGAGCCTCGAGTGTGTATATACCAAACAAAATGTAACGGACTCCAAGATCAATTGCAAAATGCGAGAATGCTTGATCGAGACTCGGAGTCAGCTTTCAATGCCTGACGGGGGTTTATGTGAAGCACTAAAGTATGCTGCCCCCGTTCTTGGCCTTTCACCCCCGATACGGAACTTTTCAAAATAAGCCCGGGCAGTGTCCAAGGATCTTGAAATGAAATTGTTTGACATTGTTCGATCAGAGGTCGGGTATACTCTAATGGAACCTCGCCTGATAGACATTTCTAGTCAAAGCGGGTCTTCTCGCGTGGCAGATGTCGTATACACATTTTGTACCATGCACTGCACGGACGTACTGTACAAAGCCTGTCACTGTGCTCCCTGTGGGAAGTACTGACTTATACATAGGACTGCGTATAGATTATAAGTACAGTACCCAAGATTGTGGATAGGCCCATCCCGAAACTATGACAAGAGTCAAGACCATGACTTACCACGCAGCAGATCCGACGAATCTGAATGGCGCGGGGCACACAGGGCCGGCTCGCTTGTGCCGGAGTGGGTCGTGCCAAACGCACAGGTCGAACCAACACCCTTCGCTTAGGCCATCAACAACGCCGTCGGAATATATCACAGGCCCAAAAAGCTGTCAAATGCATCTCCAAGGGGTCTGTTGCACGAATCGAGTCAAGGAGTAGATAGTATTACTGCATGTAAGCGACATTGGCCGTTTGGGGCGTGTACGTACACACACACGCGACATGCATCGCGAAAACTAGTCCATGACCTCGGCATATGGGATGACAACCGTCGCCTATAACTGGAATTTGAAGTACACATTTTTACATGTTCGTTTAGAGTTCCGGAATCTAATCCCGAAACGAGGTGAACTCACTCAACAATATGGATCTGTTCGTCTGTTTGGGCCTGACGGCTTTGGAGCTGTTGGTAGTTCAGAGTATCAACGCTCGCTTGCCTGGCCGCAGTGAGGCCATTTCAGTCTTTCTGGGTCAGTATCTTACGCTGAAAATCTATCGTATCTTCCTCTATCCAGAATACTTCTCGCCGCTTCGTCACGTTCCTGGACCTAAAGTAAGTCAAACCTTTGCCCGTGATGATCCCATGTCTACCTAGGTACGCTGACCAATGACAAAGAACAACCATTTCCTTCTTGGCCAACTCATCAATCTTGTCCGCGCACCAACCCCAACATCTCTTTACGTCGAATGGATGAAAGAACATCCCGAAGCGCCATTCATCCGCTATCTGGGCTTCCTCAACAATGAAGTTCTCGTGCCCAACAGCATCGCGGCACACAAAGAAGTCCTGTACCAGAATTGCTATTCCTTTACAAAGCCAAACTGGTTCGTTCGCCTTACGAAAGAGGTTGCTGGCCATGGCTTGATTTTGATGGAGGGCGGAGAGCACAAGGCCCATCGCAAGATGTTGAATAACTCTTTTGCGCTCAACAACATCCGGAAAATGGAACCAATTTTCAAAGAGAAGGCCAAGGACATCTGCGGCCTCTTCGATCAAAAAATTGCAGCCAACGATGGCAAGACGGGAACGTTCGATTGCATTGACATGTTCATGAAGGCAATTCTTGATATCAGTGAGTCATTCATTGACACATAATACTGCGTCGTGCACCCAATTTCACTCGCGTTAGGAATGATGCGCTGACTGAAATTTGCAGTGGGAATCGTCGTCCTTGGCGTCAATCTGGATTACGTCAAGCCTGGCGACGACTTTGGCGCAAATCTCAAGCACGAGAAGTCCACCGCCTTCGAGCGAGGCTGCACATTCCACGAAGCCTATGAAGTCTTCTTCTCGCCCGGTCTCATGGGGAAACTCTTGTTGTTCGCAAACGCCTTTGTCCCTGCTCGCTGGATCCCGGTCGCAGCCAACCGTGAGTTCCTCTTTGCCATGGACTGGCTGAACAGCGTCCTTCGGAACCTCATCCGCGACCGGTACAAGACTGTCGGGGAGGCCAAGGCAGCTGGCACATACGAGACAAAGAACTCAAGAGACCTGACTACCTTTATCGTCGAGGAGATACCCAAGGAGAAGATGGGAGAGGAGGAGTTCCTGGGACATCTTCTTGAAATCATGGCCGCCGGACACGACACTTCTGCCAACATGCTATCCTGGAGCTGTCTTATCATGGCTACTCGACAGGATATCCAAGATAAATTACGACAGGAAATCACTAGCCTCGGAGATGATGCTTCATTCGTAGAGATAGACAAGCTGCCCTACCTGGAAGGGTTCGTCAAAGAGTCGATGCGTGTTTATCCTCCCGGTATGTTTTTACCTCATGAAGCTCCAAAGATGCTCCATCATGCTAATTCCAAATCCCACAATGAAGCCACCACATACCACCGCGCAGCCAGAACGGATGTCGTCGTTCAAGGCATCCTCATTCCAAGAGGAACAATGCTCGATATCTGTCCCTCCGTGACACTCTCCAACCCGTTGATCTGGGGAGAGACCGTGGATGAGATCGACCCGACTCGTTGGGAGCCCGAACGTCTGACTGGGGATCAGCTCAACCCTTACACCTTCTCTGCCTTTTCGAACGGACCGCGTATCTGCATCGGCCGACTATTCTCAATGTTCGAAATCAAGCTGATCCTCGCCGAGATGATCCGGAATTACCGTTTTATCGACGTCGAGAAGCCGTTTTACGTGGAGAACCCAGGGTTCACGTTGCGTCCTGCTGGGATGGAAATTCGGATGGAGAAGATTTGACACTGGTGTCCACCAGGGACAATTCATTGGCAGTTGGAATTTCTCATAATATGTAATCTCTTGTATCACCACCTTGTATTATATGCGCCTGTTCGTATCCAAAATATGGACTACTGAGATAAATATCTAATTTAATCCGGCATCGTCCATGGTAGAGTACATGTGCGCGCACTAAGAAGTACACATCAATTGCGAATATCATTTCGATAGCTGCGGGAGTATACATTGAAGATGTGTCTTCATGTGAACGATCCTGCTGAACCAAGGCTGTCTGGAACAAGCGGCATGTACTCCTTTCTCAATGCCTGGGACGCAAGAGCAACAGCCCGATTGAAAATGGCCTCTTCGGAGCTAAGATCAGCAGGAAGAAGTACCTACCTAGTATCGAGGGTAACGCGGTTATCGCTTTTGCTACATCTAGTTGAGTATGCGTAGTATTAGTGTTGACAGATGTCAAGCTCTGAGACGTTCTGTTTTTGCTCAGCCGCCATTGGCTCTAGCTGCAAAGTCCCTTTTTTTTAACCAGGACCCCAGACAGAAAGGAGCCACCTCGCTAAAGCGCATTCCTGAAGGAATACTTCCCCTGTACTCTATATGCACGGACCAAGCCCGTCTACTATGTACTGTACCTAGGTAGCGAAAATCGGTCTAGACTGGATGGTGAACACGAGCACGCAAGTTAGCCAGGGGAGCCTGCGGGTTCCTGAGGATCGCTCTCTTGGCTCCATCGTCGCATCGGTCGCATCCATGACTATCACAATTGTGGTCTGAATTAGTGTGGTCTGGATTGCATGCGTCAGAATCAAGATGTTGAATTTGATTCGCTAAGCCATTGATCACCCGGGACGATCCCCTTGACTACCGAAAGTTTACTCAGACGATCAGACCGCACCTCCAACCCATCTTCCAACTTTTCCGCTCCAGCTATTCAGCCGGAGACTCGTTTCCAGTACAGACTCTACTTCTTGCCTGCATTGGCTCCAGCATTCCCCTGCTGGCCTCCAGATCCGGCTTGCTGGCCGCCGGCGTCGGCGTTGTGCGCCGCAGCCGCCTGGGCACGGGATGGGAATCCACCGGAGCCCATGTCGCCGCCGCTCTTGGCCTGAAAGTGGGTAGGATTTTTTATCAGTCGTTTTCCTCAAACATGTGAAATTCAGTGTGGATACCTACGGTGGCGGACTGGATGCGAGACGCATCAGCTGAAGACATTTGATTCTTGGTGTCAGGCATGTTTGAAATGTCTGGAAGTTGTGATGATTTCTGATTTGATTGGAGATTGATGCTATGTGAAAAACCCAAGTATTGATTTGAGTAAGCTTGGAGAGCGAAGATGGAAGCGACACTGGGACAGAATTGAGAGATTCAGAGCGCTTTTTTATATTAGGACCAGCAGTGAGGGTTGTGTGCACAAACTCAGGCATTCAAGATCGCGCTTGTCTGGTTGGTTTGCTCTAAGGATTGCTTTGAAGCTTGCTATCAAGCTCGGAGGCCTACCACTGCAAGAGGCCCACCACCTACCTGCAGGAGACCTTCCAATTTATGAAGAAGCAACATCAATGTCCTCATCATCGTTTCACTGGATCGATATCCACCTACAGATCATTCTGTCTCTGCAGCCTGTCTTCATGCGCTCAAACGTGGGTGCTGCAGGCAAAACATGGGTAACTTGATCAGGAAAAACCTACAAGGAGACTAAGCAGGATGAGATGTCCTTTTCTAAATTGATAAATTTAGCTGTATGACATACGCTTTGAGATCTTGACGTCTTGTCGTTTGGATCAACTGGAGCCTACAGGACTGCAAGCGAAACTATATCGCGTAGCACGCCTCTGCGTTCCCACCTTGGCGAAAGACTTTACGCAATTCAATGCATTTATCACCTGCTATCGAAGCCCAGAGAGATTTTCGACCAGTCGTTCAGATAAGCGTTTGTATGGAACCTTGCCGCGATGAAAGAATAGGTGGGCAATCCTCATGTATCGTCGCTAGTGATACGTGAGCAGGGGTACCCCAGTGACGACGGAAGGCTGCCACTTGCCGCATTCAGCAAGTGGACTTGAGAGCTCAGCCTCGTGTTCGTCCTCAGCGTAAAGTACCTGTACAGCAACATCAAAATCGGCTCATCAACTTCACACTCTGCCGTCGCTCCAATATGTTTGAGATTTCTTTTTCTCAACCTTTAACATGGACTTTATATCGAGCAGTTTGAAATAGAGTCTAGGAGATCTAACTCAGTGCTTTCCTCATCATCCTTGTCTCCCCTTGTCCTCTTCACGTTTACCGTGTCCACCACCAACCATTCAAAAGTCATCCGAATTGACAAATCCCAACGCTCGAAGCTGGTCACAATTGTCTGGAAGGTCCCCGCCTCGCATACTCTCAAGACAGAATGCCGCCGCCATGCTGACCGCGTCGTCCTCCGCACCACCCACTCGTTGCCCGCCCCACCATCTGGCAACGATGGGAACACCGCTACCGAAACTGCCTGTCCACTCTTCAATCATTTCAGTGACCTCCTTGTTGAACTCCATCATCTTCACCTGGTAGCCTCCAAACTTGGGCTTGAGCTGCTCGCGGTACTTGAACCAGGGGTCAAAGTGGACGAGCTCGAGGGCGGTTTGCGTGATGTCGTGCTGTGTCTGCTGTACCAGACGAATGGTGATGCTCGTTCCGTATCGAACCATGCGTGGGTGGAACCAGACCTGGTCACCAATGCCATCATACAGATCTCCGGCGGTGCTGATGCCCATCATCCACGGGGTGAACAAGCAGGTGACGGACGTCTTGCGACGGTTGGTGAACGCGTCGGCCGCGTAGTTCAGGAAGCGATCGAGACCGGCGTACAGCATGGCAATGTTTCCAGTGGCTCGGTACCAGTCTTTGCGCACGCTGCGATCGATGAAGGCGACGGGATTCGGGTACAGGGCTTTCTCGGAGCCGCTGGGGGTGCCGACCAAGGCGGCCCAGCACAAGAACTCTCGAACCTCCATAGCCTGTGTGAGGTTTGTTGGGAGCGAACGAGGAGAGCCATGATTGGAAGAGTCGATGGCGTAAAGATCGTGTCGGAATTCAGCAGTGGAGGTCAGAAACATGACTTCCTCCTCGGTGAAATGCGTTGGAGGCCACGTGGCGCCGGAAGAGGAGGAGGACGGGTCCAGGCTCACTGTTCCCATAGCTTGCGCCAATTCTACGAAAACACCACTTGCACCGGGTCTCCAAGCCAGATTGAAGGCATCTGGAGGGGGTGAGTGGTTCGAATCTCGAACTACTTGGATCCACTCGTTGACAAGGCTCATGAGGTTGGTTGTCTTGATATTCCCAATGTAATTGTAGCGGGCATCTGCATATACACAGACTGTCTCTCTGACCTCCTGGTGGCTGAGAACGTAATAGCCCTCGAAGTCGTTGGCGATGGTGTCCCAGAATAGCTGGCAGTCTCGTACGGCGCGATACAATATTTGCTTAGCCAGGCAAGATGAGAACAAGGCCTCAACCTTCTTAACAGCGCGGGCCCGCGCGTCATCGACAGAGACTCCGTCCAAGTCAGCTCCAATCAGCGCCTTGACAACTTGGTCTGCGGTCTGCCGTGATGAGAACAAAGGCCCTTCTGTCAAATAAAAGCCCTGGAAACGGGTGATTCGGGTTTTCTTGGGGTATCGGGCGGCCGGGAGTCGGTCGGGGTGCTGCTTTTCGACGGCCATCTGTAGACGATGGGTAGATTTTAGGTGTGAGTTCGAAAGACTGGCAGGCTAGTGGCTGTGGTAAGGATTCGAGGTCAGCTGCTAATTGATTTGACTATTCAATAATTCCTTGTGAGACGATTACTTCCAGAGATGCCAAGCATCTTACGTACAAAAAGTGATGACCAAATGCAAAGGTTGCGATGTATCTAGGGCAACAGCGTTTGTAGGAAAGGATGACTTAGTGAAGAATTTTGTGCTTGCAAAGTCTGAATGGGATCATTGGACTCAGTTTGGTCGAGGCAGCGACCAGTGGAAGAGGGTAAAAAGGCTATCACATGGGTTTTGCCCACGTTTTGGTAGAGCTGTGCGAGACTCATGGTATGTAATACGCCAAACCCCACCAGTGTCGAAGCTTTTTGTTTCGTTCCTGTTGGAGCCAGCTTGAGACTTCCCATTACCAGACAGGGCAGACATTTGAAATAACATAGAAAATATACTAGCATTATTATTTTTCATGTCTCTATCAAAGCCGTACAACGGTACATCACCGAGGCAGCCGGGCGAATAAGGCTGGTCTCTTCAGGCGCATCACAGAAGCGGCAAGGCGAGATAGCTACCTAGTCACTTTATGCTGGTAAACAATGACCAAAGTCTCCGCATGTAGACAAATATCTCATCACATCTTGTCAATTTGTATTTGTCTTGGGCCAAATAAAGGCTTGTCTTGCTGAAAAGTCTGGGCGCGGGGTGGAAGCGCGCTGCGGCGCAGTCTGCCGCACTATACCAATGAACGCGTTGAGACGCGTCAAGCAATGCTTCACCACCACAACATACGCGTTGGGGAGCCCAAGAGATGAAGCAAAAAAAATGGAAAGGAGGGCATGGAGTTCAAGGGGAACAGATGTTGGAATGCAATTACTATATTTGATTTATAGACCTCAAAAAAAGACCCAAAAAATTGAGTCGAACTCCGACCTGTCCGTTTCGAACGCTACAGTGAAGACCGCCTGCAGGCCTCTGGGTGCAGGTCGAAGTCCGTCGCCTTCCGATTAGGCCAAGTGCCCCGAAGGGTGACAGAACTTGCAGATTTAATAACTATAAACACACGTTTCAGCCTTGGCCATTGGTACGGCCACTTTCCTCGTGCAGCACATGCATACCAACCCAAACTTTGCTATATACATATTGGGCTCGAGGATACCTACCAATCTTAGATCTTGGGACACATCGAACCCTATTATTTGAGAATATGCATTATTATGTGAGAGGAATTCCTTACCGCCGTTTTTGATCTTCCCACAGCTCCCGCCGGTCACCGGGTCCATGTCGAGGTTGACACATGAACTACACTACCAACAGCTTCATTGGGATCTTGAATTATTTTATATCAAAACCAAGAGAGCTTGGAAGCCAACGTGTCCTTTCATTGATACATGACATCGAATGATTGAGATATAGACATTCGGGACCAAAATGCATGAATGAGATATGTGATAGGCGTCGACTGAAATGCATTCAATCGTGAGAACCCCCAGGCTATACTGAAATCAATACGAAGCCGACATGTTCCTGCTGAGGCACTAATATCTCAGCCATGTGTGATTACCTCGTTGATGAGAACCACCGCTAAGAACGTCTTGAAGCTTCTCGCCGCCAACTTCCCGATTCTTTTTCGCCGTGTACATGTTCTGTTTCTCCAGGTGACACTTGATACTGCCTTTCCAGAACCTACGAATCCCATTACACCCGGAATGCCTGGCCTGAAGCACCCCTATCTCCTCGCCTCTTAACCTGTGACATGGAATGACCGCCGTTCTCGTCCTCATCCGCGGCAGCCTGGACCACCGACTTCTCTACATCTTTGATCGTACGGTACTTGTTCATGAGAGCGGCCTTAGTACGGTGGCTGAAGGACTATAAGTAGATGTAATAAGTCAGCAGCCATCAACGGCACAGAGAGGTAATGGAGTAGGGTGGTTGTTTGTCAGCGGACATGGTGACTTACCACCTGCACCTCGTCCCAGCTTTTGCCGCTCTCGCGCGTGGTGACAAGACGATCCGCCTCCGCCAAGGTCCACGGCAATCTGGAGGAAACTTGTCGCTGGCTAGGTGCCTCATCAACAACAGTCTCCTCGCCATCCTCGTCATCCAACCCCGCCTTTGCCGAAGCGCTGGTTGGGGTTTGTTCCACGTTGCGACGCCGCTTCGGCTGAGTGATCTGTGCCACGCTCTCGTCGTTGTCTTCGGAGTCGGTGGGAGGTGCTGTTCTCTTGCGTGAAGGGGTGTCTAAGCAATAGGTGCGCTCGGGGATAGCTGTAGCGTCATTGACCGTCGCCCACACGTGGGGTTCGGCCTGGCCGTTATTCAGCGCGGCCCAGCGCAGGTCGCTTTGGTGGCGGGGCAGTAGAGCAGCGCTATTGTCGAGGACATTGTTTTCCTCCATAGTGTGCGTTTGTTGAAGGCCGTAGTATCCATCGTCTTCGTTGGAGGGGGCCGCGGCCGCTGGTTTGTAGATGACAGTACTGTTTGTATAGTCGCTCATGTTCTCATAATCGTCGCCAGCTGGGTCCAGGTACTCCTCCTCCTCTTCCTCCCTCTCGAACAATTCGTCGTTCAGCCATCTGTTATCCTCAAAGGCAGCGTGGGTGACAGCGCCGCCAACGAGATTAGAGACGCAGTTCCGCAGCCAATCTCTGTCGACATGGTTCCTTCAAAATCGCCAGCGATGTTAGCTGGTGGGCATTGACGAGGGCACGTCGGGGCTTATCGGGCAGATGAGGGGACTTACTTCGGGTCGGCCACCTTGTTCCACTTTTCGACGGCGCTGAAGGCAGCATTTCCCACAATCTCAACAGTGTTGACTAGTGGGACTTCTCCAGAGTATCCACGCTGCTTGCAAATGGCTCGAATAGCGTTCGTCGTCGCAGTCTTGATGCTCTTGATGTCGATGAATGCCCTGTTGAGATAGAATTCAGTGGGAGTAGACTCGGCTTTATTCGAAAAATCTCCACTTACTTTGATTTGAAGCCGCTCACTCGGAAACCGAGGGCGCTCTCAACGGCTTTGCCAGCCAAGTCGGCAACAGTTCTGAGCTGTGTCAGCATTGAAGTTGTAAATGACTAATTAAAGCAAGACAGATTTTTCCCGACCTCATATCCATGATGAAAGACTCTTTGTTCTTTTCTGCCTAATCATGTGTGATTGTTGATAGTTCTGGTTTGACAATGTCGAATCTTGGAAGTGGGTCGAGTTGCAAAGGTCATTCAAATTCTGGGCTTAGAGAAACAAAGATTGATGATGCTTTGAACCACAGACAGACGCTGCATTCCACCAATAGTGACGTGAACTTGTGCATGTTCAAATGTGGTGGAGTCTACTAAAGTGAAGTCGACGAGGCTGAAGATGCCTTGAGAGGAACCAATCAGAACTCAAAGGCATGGACCCACTCATGTTTGGCTGGGCAATGACTCCATGTTTGTGTAGCTCATGAAGAGGAGAGCTTCATTTCAAGTGATGCCAAAAGCAACATGTCTTTTGCAGCGTCACTAAGATGCAACAATGAGGCTGGACGATTTCCCCAGGTAGACGCTATGATCTCTACCTGTCACCGAGATTGCGACATCTTGCCATGCTACCTAGGTAGAGCCCTTGATAAATACCTTCAGTGGCTATTGTGGCCCTGCCTACCTGATATTGTGGTTAGAGAGCCATGAGCAGACTGAGTACAGACACTTGCAATATAGGCCCAGTCATGACTTCCAGATTCCAGAAAGCTACAACATGTGACCGGTAAATTGATAAGCTTGGGAAAGTCATTGTATCCGTGAGCTTTGCCAATGCAGTCTTTGCTGTAGTGACAATGTGTTGCTGTTGAATTCAGGCCTTATCACGGGCACGAGATCATGTATGGAATGGGCGATCGTTCATGTGGAAATCATCATCAACGATCATGTAAAGAGACAATGTTTGGAAAATCTTCATACGAAGACCCCAGAGTTGTGCTTGAACACCACCTAGATACTTTGTGGGCCTCGGGTGCCTTGTTTCCTTTGGATTATCGCAGGAGCTTTGTACATCCATCCAGCAAACGCTTTGGCTCGATCGGGTATAGACCTCAGAAATTTGATACAAGAAGCCCCGTTATCTGAAGTACTGGGCCCGAAGTTGCGGGACACAGGTATGCGGAGTTCCAATTGACAATTGCCGACACAAGCGACGAACGGAGATACATCTGGGTGATCACTGAGGGGAAAGACCTAGTTATGATGGGCTACTAAATAGAGGTTTCGACATCAGAATTGAGGACTGCACATGTGCGTAGACAACTTTCAAACCTTCACAATACATATTCCAACTGCCTTCGATATTGATCTGCGCTTGAATCGACTGACACGATGTCTAAACCAGTCGTTGGCTATATCGGCCTGGGCCACGCAGGGTATCCAATGGCATCATGCTTGGCCAAGAAGGGTTACACACTCATTGTACACGACGCAGACCCATCGCCAGCTGAGAGATTCGTGGAGGAGTACCCTCAGTGCAGGCTTGCGAGCGATAGTGGCACTGGTGGCATGCTGGCACATGCTGCTTTCCAAGACTGCAGCGTTCTCATCACGATGTTGCCCAATGGCACGGTTGTCAGAGATGTCCTCTTGGGAGAGCAAGGGATTGCAACGATCTTGAATGCTGGTAAGAAATGATACGGCTCTGTGGGTACATATCTGCCTGGGAATCCCCCTACTAACATCGTTGTGGCAGGCTCCGTTGTAGTGGACATGAGCTCGTCTTCCCCGTTTGACACTCGCAGCCTGGGGGACGAACTGGAGAAGCTGCAAATTTCCCTTGTGGACTCACCGATAACACAAAAAGAGTTGCATGCCATTGACAGAGGCGGTGCTACTCTCATGGTTGGGTCAGACTCCCAAAGTGCTCTGGATGTTGTGCTGCCCGTGCTCAGGGACATGAGCACGTACGTGTTCCCGATGGGTAAACTTGGAACGGGACATACGATGAAGACTCTGAATAACTATGTGAGCGTAGGAAGTATTATAGCGTTGTGCGATGCTCTCGTGAGTCAACCGCGGCCATGCGCCCTTGGCAAGCCTGTGGAGACTACCGCTGACAAGTAGCCTGTAGGTCACTGGCCAGAAGCTGGGCCTCGACGCACAACAGATGATCGACGTACTCAATTGCGGAACCGGTGTCAACTTCTCGACTGCGTATTCTATGAGAACGCTGAAGTCATTTGACACAGGATATCAGTTGGAGCTTCTGGTCAAGGATGTCAGAATTGCAAAGGATGTGATCGAGCATTCAGGATTTCATACCGAGCTTCCCGGGATTGCATTGAAATATCTGGAAGAGAGTTTAGCTCTCGTTGACAAAGGAGCCTGTCATTCAGAGTGTATCAAAAGTTGGGAGAGGAGAGCAGATGTGGAGATCAGCAAGACAGATCCGGGGCGCGAAAAGTCTGGGACGGGACTATAGTCTGTGCGCCTCCTGTGTGGATTACACATATTCACATCTCATTTGCAGTCGTAGAAGGAGGGCCTTTGGGTGTTATCGGCTCTTTGTGTATTAACCCCAAGGTAATCTATGCGCTACTCCTGTATGAAATTATCTGCCGGCGGGGCGCGACCACTGGAATTCGGTTCACTTCTTCGTGTCGCTACTGAGATCTGTCCGGCTGGGGTCGAGATCTGTCGGCTGTCCTGTGCAGACAAACGTCGAAAGAGAAGCACTCCCGTCCCATATACCACCCATCGGCGCGGCCTGTCTCGCTGACGGGTCGTCAACCAGTCTATTGTGAATTGCTTCCTCCGGCCGACTTCCGTCCGTGTCAGAGTAATCCACAACATCTGTCTCTACGACAATTTCCTGAAGCATGTACATCTCGCGGCCGGCCGAGTCTATTCCAGGCGGCTCTGGGCTCCCTGCTGTCACGTCGACCGAATTCCTGGATGTAGTACCGGCTCCACGAGATGCCAAGCTGCCCCCCAGTCGATCCGAAGTCGCGGTCGACCAATCTCGAAAGTTCACCGCGTTTCTAACCGGAGGTAGTGGAAGAACCTGATCCTTGCCTCGACTTAAGTTGAAACTTGCTTGGAAACGATTTAATGACGTTTGAGCACGTCCACTTGCACGGGTCGAGGGACTCGTAGTGTTGATCGTAGGTAAGGGCTCTCTTTTCCTCGCTACCTTGGCAATGAGATCGGCCATCGACATCTCGATTTTGAGTTTCACCATGTAAGCGAGGGGATGAAATTGCATGTACCTATACGCGTTATCAGCACTGTCGATATCTGCGGACTTAGGCGTGACCACCCATACACGAAGGTGTTTTTGAGACTCATGGTCGATATGATGAGGACGTCCATGCTCAAAGAAAAGCATATTATGAAGATATTGAAATCAGTCAATCGCTTGTACTTTGGCAGTCCGTTCGAAATCAAACTTCGTTTGACAATGACTGATCAGGTTGTTAGCCGAGTGCTGTAGAGAGTTGGGCTTCTTGAAGGATGGTGGAACATACGTATGAAGTAAAAGTTCAGAGCACCATCGACACATAGATAAATGACCTTCTCGATACGGTCCCACCACTCATTGATCCAGATGTATCTCTCGCTTATTTGAAGACGTGTTGGAACCCATATGCAGTAAACGGAGATGTTGATCGCCGTGATGAACATGGCGGTGCAAAACTTGAGTCGCCACACCACCCGACGATCTGCGATGAGAATGGCGCATCGGTTGACGATAATCTGGAGGAGTAATTGGACTTGAAGCGCCCAACACGTCACAATCGAAAAATAAAAGGCAAAGCTAGCCAGATTTTGTGTGTCAGACCATGCTCTCGTTTGCTAGGAGACGCCAAACCTAGTGTAGCCCTCGGACGCAATTTACCTTGGCTTGATGACGCCCTTTAGGTAGAGCCAGCAAATGATACTGAATATCTGATGGAGTGCATCAGCGTGGTGCATAATGCAGAAAGGTACCCTGGTTCGTGGACTGTACTCAAGGGTATGTAAAGGATTACACGTACCAAGCATACAATGATCTCCAACCAGAGAAGCCAGATATAGGTGTTATGGATCGACACGGTACCATAGCGTTTCCAGATATTCCCCGTTTGCCGCATCGCAGTCCATGTTGTCAACCAGCCAAATCCGAGAGTGAAGCCCCATGCGAGCGATGCAATAATCATATCATCTTGTGAGACTTCCTCGAGTTTGAAGTGTGGCGGGAGAAGATCAAACATCACCAACGGCGCACTGAGGCTTGCGCGAGCCTGATAAAAGAAATGCGCGGCCGAAATTCAAAATGCATATGGATAGAACCTGACAGTTCGACAACGTTGGAGCTTCTCAGATGAGAAGGTTGGAAGATGGAGGGGACTTTGAACATTTCTGGATGTATAGTAGTGAGTAATCCTCCAGCATATAAGGTGTACTTGTCGATCTGTCAAAAGTGGCCGCTGCATTACTCGGATGCCGTTCGAGGTCTGGACCCTGATATGTGAAGTAAGGTACGGTCGGCTATACCTAAGCAAGATGACGCCTGAATAACTCTAAATCTTATCCTTCGCTTGTTCTAGACGACCATAGTAAGGCTCGGTCACAGTCTTTTCCTTCAGCTTGGCAAAGCCCGGCATTTCCACGGCTCGACGGAATCGTAGGGACGTACATATCGCTATGTTTCGTCCATGACTCAAAGGCTCACCGAAGGCTCTATCATCTAAAACACAGACGCTTACACTGATACCAAGATAGCTGTTGGGGTAGTGAGTTGAGTCCAGAGTCATTCGGAGTATCCGTATGTCGACTATGTCGTCCTGACCTGGCAGAAGTATTCCCGCATCATGACTCGACACAGATTTGAGAAGATTATACGGAACAGCAATGCATAATAGCCTTTCCAGCATCCGAACATGGTGGTAAGCTTTGCAACTTCGTCGGTGCAAGATTTGCCAATTGTGGGCCCGCCTAGTGTAAAGTATAAAACGCCCAGTGGCCGGTCACCGCCTGTGACCTGTGATTAGGTACCTACTATGGCAATGGCGGCAAGACACAGACAAAGCACCCTCGACCGAGTCGCAAGTCGTGAGGATCAAGGGCCCTTAATCCAAACGTAGGATTCGTATCTCTGTCAGAAGTGGACCAATGCCTAAATTAAGCTTGACTGTCAATGTTAGATATATCTTATCAATCTCAATTTCCTGTGACCGACCGGGTGCTTATAGACTATATCTGGGCTATGTTGTTAGCTCTGAAAAGGGTCCTGTTTGTGATTTCCGAATATTGAACTTCACTTGACAGACAGCGTGGTGAGAGCGATTGTCTTACTCCTCCTACGTGTGCAAGCATGCATGGAGATGCGCAATTTTCTCCTTCTCTGGTTTACCAAGACACTAAGTGCCCTAAAAGAGACCGAATTAATAAGGTCCCGAGGAATGCGACCACACAGACATCGTCAGGGCCGAGTCAAACTCGTTATGTATGGCTGGTAGATCTCTCTGTACCCAGGGCAGTATCGGCGAATCCTACCTCGTTCCCACTTGGGCAGTCCCAACCGCCCCCCTGAGTGCTGGAAAAGCATATTGCAGAACTTCGACCGAATTCAGGTGTTCTAGCGGCCCGACTTCTAGAATTTACTAGTGCACGTTATCGCATGTTTTGACAAGGAGCTGAGAAATAACAGTTGACGTTGTACTTTTCGAGCAGAGTCCAATATATTACACAAACCCAATGTCAATAATTTATAGTCAGAATTGTGCCATACCGCCATTATTTCAATAGATTGTAATGTAGTAGCCAAGCTTGCGTACCTACTCAGGTACGTAGCCATGACTTGAAAGTCGGCGTTGAGCTCTCAGCAGGTATGCTGTTCGTCGGCTATCGAAACAGTCTAGATGCAAGAAGACCGAATATAGAGACTTCAAATTCTTTGAACGTTGACTAGGAGGGGCTGCATGTCAACCAGGATGCAGGTTCTTAGTCGTACAACCATTAATGACCGATTCTGGAGCTACATCCGCCTTGTCTTCCTAGGTAGGGTATACGATCAACCAGAAAACTATAGTCCACTGTACATGTATTAGAACATATGAATTCCTAGCGTGCCTAGATTCCCTCAGTGACCCCAGCATTCGACGGAGTGCCCGTCAAGTCTGTATCTTTAGTCCATGGATGCGATTCAGAGCCCAGTAGAGCCCGTTCTCACAATAGTATTTGTAGGAGGACTGAGCTCGCTCTAGCCTCATTTTGTCCGATATAGCCTGAATGCGATGTGATGCACAGAGCACATGAAGCTTTGGGTGAAGGTCAAATGCATGCAGCCTTCCGGTTCATAGTCAAGTCGAGGTTGTCGAAACGGTGGTAATACTTAATCTCGAATCTGCTCCGCTTCTTAAGCTTGTGGTTATGATGGGTAACTTATCAAGCATGGTAGATCTCTTTATCCTTACCCCAACACCAGCATCTATATCATCACGCCGGGAAATATCTGTGTTCTTGTGTCTTTAGATGTCTTTGACGAGGTCGTCCAACGGGTGGGCTGCTAGGCATCTAGAGGCCAGTCCTCTCGTTTGACTATCCACAATGTGTGTTGCGGTAGTCTAGTGGAATTCGATTACATACATAGTAAGAGACTTTTGTACTGGATGCGACTCATTGCCCGGGGTACCATTGATACGCATCACGCAGCCGGGACATGGCTTTGAGGCTTGAGCTAGATGTTTCTAGGTGGAATGAGCGTCTCAACTCGATCTGCCGCCCTATCACGGCCGAACGTATCTCCGGACAGACACTTCTTTCCAGTGAATATCTTCGGCTTTCTTCTTGCCCTAAAAGGCATCTTGATTCTTGTACAGTATAGGCAAGTCTATGCGAAGTGGGTACTTTGGACAGGACACCGATATCTGGTGCAGAGCATCGTCCATGATACAGTACCGGGTTCGAACAAATCATCTTGGCCCCCTCGGACAGAATAACCTCACTGTTAGAATTGAGCTACAGCCAGGTTGTGAATTTGCTAAATTGGCTTTTCATCACCCCCTCGCTATCGTATTCGACTCGTTGAGCTGCATCACCGCCCGTTCTCATACGCCTCACGCCGGACTAAACGTATAGGTAAGCACCCCGTATTGATGCACGTCGGTTCACGATTCAGCTGACCGAGTATTAATTCGCCGAAAGTGCGATGATGGGCAGGCTGCCATCTACCTACCTAGGTAGGTATGGTGGATTAAGGTCAGGGCGCGGATGCAGTGGAAGCTCGTACGTACTAGCCAGCCGGGCTGCTGCACGAGAATGCTGCTCCATGAAGCATCAAGTGCCATCTATCCTGTGCGATGTTTGAATCACCGGAAGGCAGTCACCTAGGACGTATCAACGAGTGTTGGACTGATCATAATTCTACACCATGCTAAAGGTGCGTACTGTACAAGAGCGAGCATGGAAGCTTTTGGAAGACGCAAAGGCGGCGGTCTTGTCTTGACATGCCCCGGGCTGACTGGAGCGTCCCTGAAGCACACAGAAGCAGGAATTTTGGATGGCAAAATTGATTCAGCACGCCAATTCAAGATGGTAAAACTTCACAGTTACGCCCACCCTAGGATACATACTACTGAGATGGCAACAGACCCTCGTGTCCACCACGGTCGACGAGGCGCGCATACGATGGCTAAAAGGACACAGCCGTCCTGGACACCTCCTCACTCTGGCGATCCCTTCCTCGGCGGCATGGCATTTCTTCTCGTCTGAACAATGGGCCGCGTCTGCCATCCATGATCCATCTTCAGATGCAGGGTATGGCCATTGGTCTCGTATCAGTGCTTTCCAATTGTCAGCCCAATATCGGCCGGTATGTATCGCCTACATTTGAGCCCGTCTCGACGGCGGTGATGATGCAGTCCGAATGCTCTCCATGGGCGTTATCAGGGAGCCATCAGTGTATACCTTAGGTAAGTAAGGGCTTGACCGGGTTATGTGACGCGTGGTCGCTACTAGCGCTTGGTGGCATGGTCATATCTCGCTCGCTGTGATGGAGACAGATTTTGGACACAAGATTGGGGACAAAAAGCGTTTGAAGCTTTGTGGCAACACTGTATGCGACTGTTCCTGATCAATTGTTTGAAAGTTGCATAGCGGTGACCAAACTACTCAACGTTGGCCAGCTTAACCTTGGATAGCTTGCTATATTAAATAACTGCATGCACAAGCCGCCTATAAACGTTGAGTGGCCGGGAGGCATGATTATATCGTCGCAAAGCAGAATGTCTCCGTTTCATATGTGAATGAAAGGTAGACGATGAAAGACTACCATAATAGTTCGAGTGCCTTCCTGTCGCAGAATAGGAGAAACCTACTCCAGAGCGTGTCCCTTATGCCGATCTGACTACATACAGTATAACACAAAGAGTCGAATGTATGAAGAACCGATTACGGTATCGATTGCAGTCCATCTACGAACTCAGTCATGAGCAAAGGCTTTGTAGATTTATTGATGGGCATGATGACGATCATTGTCGCAGCTACATGACAACTGTAAGTCTTTACAGCATTCCCAGTCACCCAACATAGAATAGAGAAATCTCATTTTTAATTAAAACAGCCGCCATGCGCTTGAACGGAATGCTTGGAAAGTCAGCCGCAACGTTCTTTACCTACTATAAGGAACTGTTGTAGCGCTGTTGACACATGGACCTTGTCACCTGAACGTCAGGTGATTCTTGATTCTTGCTACAATCAATAGGTTTTGAGATACCTAGGTATTAGCCTGCGGATTCTCGGGAACGCCTAGGTACCGCCTGAAATGAAATGAGGTCAGACGAAGCAAATCTCTTAACAGTAACGACTGAGGCGCATGGATTAGGCAATATCTCAGAAACACTACTATGATTGACTAGGTGCATATTTGCCCTGTGTTTCAAGGGGCTATCCATGAAGGATGGGCGGGACGACATGCCAGAGGCCAGCAAGGTTGTTTCGAAGACCTGGGGGCCTGAGGGTTCTATTTTTCCGGGCGGCGAAAGGCACGAAGGGTCTCTTCCGTGATCCAAATACAGTTTAGCCTCATCCCCCGACTGGGAGAATATGGTAAATTTCACGGCCCGCTGCGCTGCTACCAGGATTGGATTTGCTTCATCAGACGAACCATACGGTGGGTAGGGCTCCGAGAGCGTAGAAGGGGGGGAACCAAATGTATAGATAAACCTCTAGGGATTCCGTGCCAAGGACAAGAAATTGCTCAGTTTGCCTCAACCGCAACACTACCTCACGATCCCTCCATCACATCATGACACAGTCCAGGAAGACCACACAAGCCGCGCTTGCGCTGGCATGGGCCTTGCTTGCCAATGCGCAGGACCCAGGAACAGTGACGCCCGAAGTTCATCCCCTCTTGTCCACTTCCAAATGCACGGCTGCCGGAGGCTGCGTTGTCCAGAACACATCAGTCGTGCTTGACTTTGGCTATCGATGGCTGCATACCGCCGACGGTTATGACTCTTGCACTACATCGTCCGGCATCAACGCCACTCTCTGCCCGGATGAAGCAACATGTGCCCAGAACTGTGTGATCGAGGGCGCCAACTACACCGCTGCTGGTGTGGTGACGTCGGGCTCTTCCATGACCATGAACCAGTTTTTCAATACGTCCACTGGCCTGAGCAGTGCATCTCCACGAGTCTATCTCCTAGATGAAAGCACCCAGGATTACGTATTGTTCAAGCTGCTTGGTCAGGAACTCAGTTTTGATGTTGATCTGTCAACACTCCCTTGTGGTGTAAGTCTCCCATGAAAAAACACAGATCCGGCCACACCTTTGGCTAATACTTTTCGCAGGAAAATGGCGCCTTGTATCTGTCTGAGATGGATGCTTCCGGTGGAAGGAACCAGTACCAGACCGGAGGTGCGACGTACGGCGGTGGATACTGCGACGCACAATGCCCCGTCGAAACGTTCAAGAACGGGACTCTCAACACAGATGGTGCAGGGTATTGCTGCAACGAGATGGACATTTTGGAGTCCAACAGCCTTGCTGCCGCATTCACCCCCCACCCATGCGCAGACGATGCCAGCAACTGCGACAAGGGCGGCTGTGGCTTCAACGCATATGCCCAAGGCTATCCCAACTACTGGGCCCCGGGCGGCACTTTGGACACCACCAAGCCGTTCACGGTCACCACACAGTTCATCACGGACGATAACACCACCACCGGAACACTCAGCGAGATTAAGCGGATATACCATCAAAACAACATGACCGTGCCCAGCGCCGTATCGGGCACCACCGGTGACTCCATCAACTCGACATGGTGTGACGCTGTTGATACGAGCGCTGCGGAATTCGGCTCTCTGACTACCATGGGTGAGGCGCTCGGACGAGGCATGGTGCTGGCCTTCAGCATCTGGAACGACAACAGCCAATACATGAACTGGCTTGACTCAGGCAGCAGTGGACCTTGCAGTGCCACCGAGGGCAACCCCACCTTGATCGAAGCAAACAGTTCAGATACGCATGTGGTCTTCTCCAACATTAAATGGGGTGACATTGGTTCAACAGCTTAAGTACGCTGCAGCGTTGAGCAGGAGCATATGAATCGCGGAACTAACAGGTTTTGCGAAGTTCGTAGAGCCGGGCGATCCCCGATTTTGTCTATCATGGATTTCTGTGTAAATAGTGACTAGTCGCATCGCTGGCGAAGATAGCCTTCCTCTTCTTAAGACAATTGTATATACATATTCGAATGTCAAATTGTACACATGAAAGTACAGTCCAAGCCCCAGAAAGTCTTTTGGCTTTGCTAGAGTGACGATTTCCTAGGTGCAGCTGTCGCTCCCTGCAACGAAGGTGCCATCGGAGTTCTCGCAGCCACACTCGCCAGTGTTCGGGTCCCTGATGCAGCCGGTGCCGTAGCCACTGGACGCTCCCTGGCCACTGAGAGAGTAAGTTAGCATGCCATTCTGCTTTCCCAACAAGTGATTTGAGAAAGAAAAGAAAGAAAAAATCGCTTACCTCCAGAAGAAAGTCCAACAATCTGTGTTATTGCTCATTTGCGTTGTCGTTGGTGGTGTGCAAGTGTAGGCTTTGCAGGTTCCGTAAGGGGCGCCGTGGCTCGAATCGTATTGGTGGTCGGTGGTAAAGACGGCAAAGGTTTGGGTGCCAGAGACACGCGTGTTGTGAGAGCATTCGGCGGCTTGAATCGCCGTCGACACCTTTGCAGCACTGCAGCCCAGATAGGTAGGGCATGCTCCCTTGGTGTTGGACGAACACGGGTCGAGGGTTGCAATGACGAGCGCGGGCGCCGCGGCCATCAAGAAGGATGTGAAGTGCATTTTATAGAGTCGTGGTTGATTTCTGGTGAAGAAATGTGCTGAGAGTTTAGGTGGTTGCTCTGTAGTGGCCCTTTTGATTTTCTGAGGCCAGGATTGGTTGGAAAGATGGATGTTCTTCAGAGATGTGATGGCGGGAAAGTTTCGACGTTGATTTATATGCAAAGCTCAGTGTTGTTTGAACATCTCAAAATCCCGAATCACCATGTCGGAGATAATTGGGGCACGTATTTTTCTCCGTGTCCTGCAAGCCCGTCGTTTGACCATACCCGTGCCAGCCGTAGCAATTATATTGCCTTTGCTCGCTTCGAGCGACAGCGGGCCTAGTCAGAAGCATTAACCTTGGAGTTCTTGTGCAAGGCAGACTGCCAAAATGAGGCAAACTGGCTTGCCAGACGTCACAAGCATACCCCGGGTTCTCCACGCGGTCTTCGATTCCAGAACCATTCCACCATTGACTCGGGAGAGAGAGAGAGAGACCAATTGTTTTATTCTTATTCTCCATATTTAATATTTGTCCGTGACGCTTCTCGACTTGTACAGACATGCGGTCATCCTCAACCTAGGGTACATAGAGACGTTGCAAGCTATAATGTGGTTGTATTCCGTCCATAGGGCTGACTCCTTGGCAATCATTTCAAGGACTTAATGGCCACGCCAAAATCTGGGAGTGCGAGATTCAATTCTCCAGGGCAACAAAGACTATTTAGCATTTCATTTTTCGTTTTATCTGTGTCTACCTACATTGCTTTTCCAAGTGACTATAAAAGAATCGATCATATTCGCGAAGCTATTACCGTGTAACCGCTGGCTTGAGCGAAGGTTAGTCTATCTCTGACTTGGCTATTGTTAAAATTGCCCCAGGTTCTCCGACGCGACCGATGTTCTGGATCTCGTCCTCAGAGGACCCACTTGCCGCGGAAACCTCCGGGATCTTCAGGGGTAACAACAGTAGCAGATTAAAGCTGTTTAAGCTCGACACATCTCCCGTGATGATCGACATGCCCCATCGTGGTGTGGGTACTGGGGGCGTCTTTTCTATATGATAACAAGTCTAACTACTTTCAACAAAACAGTCTTACGCGCATATACTGCTCTCTTGCATTCAATACGAAAACTTGTTGAAAATACGAAGATTTTTTCACAACGGACGACCTGGCAAGTTATCAAAAGCATGGGGAGTTCATCATTGCGTCGAAACATCAACCCTGCCAGAATAGATGGGCCCCAATGATCTCAAGACAACACACAGTCCTTTATTTTTGACGACCCAACACCTGCCGGGCGTCTCTTCACTCAGTGGTTGTAACCCGCCCCGGCAGCCACGAGCTGGAGAAATTTTCCCTTACAGGCACGCAGGCCTCGATCAGATGTGGACCAGTATCGAGCCTCGATGGCAAATAGACATTGTCATTTGAAAACGAAGTTTTCTGTATCCTGGAAGAAGATTCACGAACTATGATGGTGAGATCACAAAAGGTGATGAAGGCTGATCATACTTTTCAGTGCGGCATAATATGGGCTACCTAAGTACTGCCCAGCTCTTTTGGAAGAGTAGGGCCAATTAACTTATAGCTTGAGAACTGGTCGCAAGCTTGGCCATGAGTGGCTCGTATTGAAAGGATACCGTGGTGACTCTCTCGAAATAATTATTCGTATGCCTCACAGCTGTCACACTTGAAGAGGTCTGACAAGACGTGCTCACAAACTCGGAGCACTCGAGACGGAAGATCGTGACTGCTGCTCGGCAAGGTAGATGTGATACATGCGAAACTTAAGCCTGTTCCCATCAGACAGGGTTTTATTCAGATAGCAAAGAAATGTGCGGTGAGATATTTGCTTTCCCGTAGGTACTTAATCTGGGGACGCACTAGTGGACGGTTCCCGGTCGGATATACCTAGGTAATCTCGAAAAGGCACAGGCCCTTTTTGGCGATATGACTTGAGCGCTCTTGATCGTGTCGACGCGCTCTTTTTCAGGCAGAGGTGGTTTGGGTTTCAGTCCGAATGGTGGCTCCCTGTTTAGAACATTCCTTTCTATTCAAACGAGACTTTCATCCAATATAGTATTCAAAAGCCCCTATCACGCGTTCACCATCGCAAAATAGTTGACAGTAGGCAACGATGCACTAGCACTGCTTCCCGAGTCACTGTCCTGAACAAGACTCTGTTTGTACGCAACAGTCAACGCCGATGCCGTCTCGGTGGTAATTGTCAGAGACACGGGATAATCAGGTCGCAAGATCTCCGTCATCTCCTGCGCCCACTCCCACGGCGCAGCCGTACCGCCTGGCTCGCTGTTAAAGTACTCCCAGCCCATGATGCCCCCAATAATGCCGTATTCTTCCACCAGCTCGATGACCGTCTCGTTCAACAGGATGGGGCTGGTGTAGCCGTATCCGTTCGCCGAGTTTGTGAGCTCCCCGGCCACAATCACCGTTGGATCCCAACCATTCGCGACGATGCTCTCAAAGTCTGCAGGGGTGTCCATGGTGCCGAAGCCGCTGTAGAACTGCGTATTCATGAAGTCGACCATTGGCAGGCCGGTGGTTGTCACGGCCGCCGCTACCAGTGTCTCGTAGTCGTATCCGGAAAGGTTGCCGCCGTTGTCCAACGCCGACGCCACGGGGGCCATAGTGATGATGAAGTCGTCGCCAAAGTCTGCGTTTAGTCTGGTGACAAGGCGGGTAATGCCACTCTGTGACATGCCCTGTTCAACATCGAGGTCCATCCCTTGCAGGTTGTACTGCTTGATTGTGTCATGCAACTGGCCATAGTAATGCTCGAATGTGGCATCATCGGTGCTGTCCAGCGTTGCGGAATTGAACGATCCTGCTGCCGCACCACCTATCATCCCCATCACTTTGACGCCCGCCTCCTGCATCACAACGGTCTCGTTCCATAGAGTGTAAAAATGGGGATCGTCGGGTGGGTAATCGTTGAGATGTATGACCGAGTCCACATTGATGTGAAAGGAGCAGACGATGAGATGTGTCAAGGCAATTCCTTGTTCCGTTATCAGAGGCAACATCGAGATGGGATTATTAGAGGCATCATGTGTCGTCTGGAAATAAATGACCAGCCGCGGAAGCTCAGAAAATGCTCGTTTCGAAATGTCATGGACAGGAACTGCCAACGAGAGACATAGAAATTGTATGGCAATCGCCCACAGGGCGAGTATTTTGTTCCTGAAAGACATGTTATATTCTATGTAGTCACTGGCGATGGTCCGGGTTTCTTTCGATCGTCGGCCTCGGGGCATAACATGCTTTATATGACCGCTTCCATGGCGTGCAGTTGTGCAATGATAGTCTTTAGTATATGGGGCGTTGAGTACGCGAAGGGAATTCAAACCGGTGACCTGCCCAGATAAGAGGTGAATGTAGCCTGAGATGGATCTATTGAACCCTGGAAAAAATAATTGCTGCATGGAATAAGGCTTGGGGACCATTTATTGTACACGTGAATCAATGAGCATCCATCTTCAGTTCTGTCGTGAATCAACACGTGCAGAATCTGGTATTTGCTGCCAATAGTGCGACATTCAACGACTCCGGCTACCATTGTGGTACCAGATTTTAAGCTTATTCTAGTAACATGCCAAAGCCTTGACAAGGAAGGGCCTATAGTTGACATGGTACAAATCTATCCTAATGTGACATACATATTCTCCGACCTTCCTGATGTGGCGCTCTGGATGTGGGCCCAAAGATAGTATGGTCGTCTTTGAACCGGAGTCAAGCATTGAGACGGTGGTTTGAAGGCCGTGATAGTAATCGGTTAGACACCAACGAGAGTCTATAGCCAGTCACGGTCCCAAGAAAAGGGGCACGTGGCCAGGCACTAAGACAGAAAAAGAATACTGGTGCTGACAAATTGAATGACATTCAATTCTTTGGTTAGACTTGGGATTATGGAAGCCTTTGGAAAGTTTCTTGCCAGAATGTAGATTCAATCTAAGTTTCGTGGCCTCTTGTCATTTCTCTGCCAACTTCCGTTGTTACATCGGCCGGTAGATGGAATAATGGCAGGGGTCGCATGTACCAAGAATCCGGTGATCAGGAACATGCATATTCAGGGTCCACGGCAAAAAGCGTGGAGAGTAACAACTGGTCGGCAAGGTACAGGATCGTTTGTTCATATGATGGCAAATTGGCGGCACGGGGACATTTTGCGCTGCCAAGAATACTACCTTGGGCTCACCACCCATGGCTCCAATTCTGTAAGCGGCTGATTCGGACCGAGTGATATTTAGGCCAGAGCTCTCATCTGGGGACCGGAGGCTAGAACTGGAAGCTTGCCTGCCATGTATCAATATGACTCGTCGAATTACCTGACCGCGAAGAGAACCACTCGCGATCTTGCCTTTTTTTGAGAGAGCTCCTAAGCTGGGAAAGCTGGCAAAGGTTCCGACTCCTAGGACCGATCCGTCTCAATAGTGGCTCCGGCAATATTGCCTTTCTAGACAAACCACTTCCAAATCAAGCGCCTCCATGTCGGCATAGCAGCAACTCTGGCCTTGTACCTGTTGATCTCGTCCCAATCATGTTCACGACGACCTGTATCGACATCCATGTCAACAGTTCTGAGCCATCCCGATCGCTTCCAGAAATATCCCACCACCCAAAAGACGATCACAACTGGCAGGGCCAACATCGCCATGAAGAAATCCTCGGCGGTTCCATAACCCTCTTGTCCAGGGGGGCAAATGGCGCTGAACATCTGCGTGTAGTGTCCCATGTGAGCAAGATACAAGGAATACGAAATCTTTCCGGGGCAGAGTCAGACTTACGGTAGCGACCAGGACAAGAACACAGAGAATCAAACCGAGCCAAGACCCATAGACTCCACCTATGGCCTGGAAGGGAATCTCTTCCATACTATGCCCGTGATATGCCCAAGCTTTGCGGAAGCGAATGTGTGCCAAGCAAATCGAACCCCAGGTGAAAAGAGCAGCCAAGCCTGACAAGGCAAGGAGCCAGTCAAAGACCATGGCGCCGTCCGCACTCAGGTTGATGTACGCCAGCAAGCCACATACCAGAATGATTCCCACGGAGAAGGTCGGTCGTCCAGCCCGGTCGATATACGTGAAGACCTTGGGCGCGTAGCCAAGTTGCGCCATGGCTGTCAGGGTCCGCGAGCCGCCGTAGACGCCGGATACGCCAATGGACATGACAGATACGACAATGACCACGTTGATGAAGTGATTGAAGCCGTTGAGACCTGCGTACTCTCCGATGAGCACAAAAGGGGATGCCTCTACATCACCACCGGAGGGGCCTGATTTGCCGCTTCCGAGCAGACGAGGGTCGTCGGACCGGATGAGGAGACCAACAAATAAGAGACCGAGGATATAGAAACTTTGCCAGGTCAGCCAACAAAGCCCGCAATATATATAGCTCTGTGATATAGTCAAGAAAATATCAATCAACTTACAGTGTGATTCGCCAAAACACCTGTTTAATGGCACCAGGCAAAGAGCGCACAGGGTTCTTCGCCTCGGCCGCCGCCAAACCAACCAGCTCTGTTCCGGAGAACGAGAACGCCGCCGTGACAAAAATCGCACAAAACCCGCGAAACCCGTTCCTGAAAGCGCCCGGATCTCGCCACGTTTGCGAACCCTGGTAGGTACTATACCGCCCGTCAGACGGGCCTCCGCCCAGCACAAGCACGAGCGCCGTGATCATGAAGATGACAATGGCCGCGAGCTTGAGGGAAGCGGCCCAGAATTCTTCTTCGGCGAAGCCGATGGCGCCAAACATCATGACGAGCGTGATGAGGACGAGGAAGACGGTGATCCACACGCCGACGTTGACGTCCGGGGCCCAGTACTGCATCACCATTCCGCACACGGTCAGCTCGAGTGGTAGGACGATCGCCCATTGGAACACGTAGTTCCAGCCCATGGCGAAGCCCCAGGACGGGTCGATGAAGCGGCTCGAGAGCGTGTAGAAGCCGCCTGACACGGGGAACATGACGGCCATTTCGCCCAGGGCGTATACTATTTCAAGTGGGAAGCGTTCATGTCAGTTGCTTTCGAAAGGTACAAAAGATTCTTTCGTGTTTTGTAATTTGAGCCGTGACCTACCAACATTGAACATCATGACGCCAATAATGGCAAAGTCAATAAGCAGACTGGCAGGACCACCTTTCGCCAAGGCACCGCCTGAACCGACGAAGAAACCGGCACCAATCGAGCCACCTGTATAGCCCAAGGTCAGTCTGGACTCGTGCTGCCAACATCGAATTGAAATATCTTACCAATGCTAATCATGTGTAGATGGCGGGTCTTCATAGGACGCTCAAGCTCGATGTCTGCCCCAGACTCCTTCTTCTTGAAGGACTTCAGGTTGAGGCCATTGCGGGTCGCCCAGCTGTCGTCCACTGCTGGAAGAGCCTCTTCACTTGTTGAGGGGCTTCTGACCTGGAATGGGGTCGGGCCCAGGTCCCCTTTCTCATGGGAGGACATGTTGACGTTCTGGATTAGGTATTAATATTGTCATCCAAGTCGACAAGGTGGAGGAAGAGAGAGAGGGCGGATCTGAAAGTCAGTCGCCCGCAATATAGGGGAATGGATGTAATTCAGTCACGAAGGCCCGGGGCCTTGGTTGTTCAAATTGAGCAGCAAGCCGTATTTATGTATAAGAACTCTTCCATGGCAGCCGGGGTACTGAGGACAAGGAGTCGCGCACTTGTGCCAAATCAGCAGTAGTGTCGTGTGCTATTCCTTGGTTTGGTTGATTAATCCCATTCCTTCCATCGACCTTCTATAGCTTCTATACAGGCTAGGCGATAGGGCGGGGGCGGAGTAAAGGCGCTTATTTAATAATCAGCAGTGTTTATCGAGGGTGTCTGCTTGGCCTTGTCACTTTAATCGCCACAAGAAATAGACCCAGGACGTTGGGGGTGGGAACTTTGGGCTGACAGAGGATGCTGCTACTATGTATGCAAAGACTTTCTTTGCTTCGTTAGTGGCATGGCATCTTTGCGCGATTGGCTGACGAGCGGCACAATAAGAAGCACGAGATATCAATTACCAACAACGGACAGTCCGCCCCTTGTTGGTAGACTCTCGGCAAAGCTGGGCAGTATCTTGTGTGTGTGTGTGTGTGTGTGTGTGTGTGTATTGGTGTAAAACGTGCTTCAAAGTTTTGTCTCCTAGCGTGTGTGGCTAGTGCTCAAGGAGAAATCTACTGCTTCTAGTGTCCATTCTGAACACCATATACCTAGGCATGCCGGGTATGCGTCCCATAAATCAGGGCCACTTTGTCCGAATTCGTGAGCCTGCTATAGGTTGTCTTCCGGACCAGACTCGCCGCAGTGAATATTTTTTTTGGCTTTGAGTCCTTCACAGACTCGGATCCGAGGGAGGGACAGTGAGCGTTCGCCCAGGCTCGATCATGTCGCCAAGAATGCCTAGGCTTGGCCAGTGTATTGATGTTGGTCAATGAAATTCCCTTACTTATCAGATACTCTAAAGAGAAGGTGTTTATCGTAGCCAAGGCGCGCAGTCCATGTAGCTAAGGCTCTACTGGATGATGCCCAGGATTTCCGTTTGCATCGCGATTGACCAGGTGCCTTGTTGCACGGATGGGGTCTGCAGTACTGTATACTTGACAACCTCAGCAATGCACCTCATGGCATTCACACGCGCTTCTTGAATTGACGATCCGACAAGAAGGCTCGGCATGCAGGATTGTATCAATCAGTATGCGTACCTAGGTACTCAAGTGACGTGAAGGAAAGAGAAAGACTCAGCAAATGAATTTCGAGAATGAACGATCGAGGCTTTTCAAGATGATTGTCGAAGGTAATTCCAGGAGTGTGTATATATGACTGCAGCATAAAATCGATTTCATTCATAAACAGCGGACCTATCCTCATTTTGTATTTGTAGTTTTTGACGGCCCTTTCGATCTCGATCTCCGCTCCGTTTGCTCGCCAAGAACCTTTCCCTTTGCCGGTGGACCATTTTTGCTCCTCCCAACAGGCCGATCACTACCCGCAGCTTCTTCTTGCTCTTCATCATCATCCTCATCTTCCTCCTCCTCCTCTTCTTCATCACTCTCCTCTTCCTCCTCACTCTCGTCCGTATCCGAATACCATCCCGGAATCAACTCATTATCCGCCTGTCCCTCCTCCACATCACCCATACCTCGTAACACCCTCCGCGCTGCATCACGTCCTACCACCGGCAGCTCCTCGGCACCCATCTTCCGCGCCTTCTTGGGCAGCAATACCGGATCTAGCAGTCCAATCTGGAACAGTACGCTCGCCTGGTCCCAGTACACGTGCTCGCTGTACAGCTTGCCTGCACGAACGCTAACGATGCTAACAACCATGACTTCGACGCGCTTGCCCGTGGGTGGAACCCCGGGCAACATCCAGGGGATCTCATGCGTGTGCTTGAAGGCAACGTGCATCTCATCGACGACGCGGTCCGCACCAATGGTGCGTGAGATGAGAGTCAGGTTCAGTGACGGTGGGTTTGCGTAGATGAAGTAGTCGTTGTAAAAGCGCTGCAGGTCGTCGGGGCCAACGCCGCCTGTGAGGGTCGGGAAGTAGGTGGCGCTTGGGGTCTTGTGTGTCGTATAACTCGACAGAACAGTTTGTGGGTTGCGGGTGTGGAATTTGCCTTTGGTTGTAAGTGGGGGCCCGGATCGACGGGCGCATTGCCGACACTGGGCTGACTTACCTTGATGATTCTCATCTACGAGCAGTTCAATGTTCTGGTAGTCACGATTGAAGGCCTTCCTCGCTGCAGCGAGACTTCGACTCCATGCGAGGTCCGCGCTGATCTTCTCGTAGTCTTCGATGTCGTGTTCAGCGAACCCAGGATCAGCATCGTAAGTGTAGCTCTGGTAAGCAAGCTTGTTGATCTTGCCGGCGCCAATACCTGGGTCGAGCACTCGTTTTACCACCCTCCTCTTCCCCTGAATTCCGACCATCTGGCTGTGTTTTACCAGGCCAACCTCGGAGCCCGCAAGATGGACCAGGGCTTGAATGTTGGAGGGGAATTTTCCCAGCGGATCTGGTATCCGGGATGGGTAGTAGGCTATGAGCAGCCGCAACTTCAGGTCATTGTTGGCGTGTACATGGTAGTGCTCCAGGAGAAACGACGCAGCTTCTCCATATGCTGGATGGGGTCGCGTCAGCCCGCAAAGTTTCCCTACTACCAGACTTTCAATGACACTTACCCACTATGCCATAGGATTCACAGGGACCGAGTTTCTTCTTGCCGGCCCTCTCGAGCTTCTCCACGTACTGCTCTCCGCCGCTGCCCATAGGCACATACTCAACTACAAAGCCCTCATCCTGCCACTCGCTAATCGTCTGAGCATCGAATTCGTTGTCCTCGGCGGTGATGAACAGTCTTGGGGGATCCTTGAGAAAGTCTTGGGAGAGGAAATGAGGGTCGTTGTGATTGCTCCCGCCATTCTGTGATAACACCACGGCATTCTTCCCCTTTGCGCGCTCTGGCAGAGCATTTGCAATATTCATGTTGTTGAAGCCCGGAACGTTCACCTCCATGGGGTCGCTCAATTTCGTCGCGGTTGTATGTCTCTTTCTCTTTCAAAATTTGTTCATGGAATGGCGTCACCAGTGAAAGTGCTAGGCCCAGAAAAAGGGCTAATTGCTGCAGCATCGCCCATATTTATCATGCGACAGCACTATTTCTCACTGTTTAAGGAAACCTGATCTCATGCGGCGCCTTCGCGCATATGACGTCAGAGGCTGGACCGTTTCTGGTTATGCCTTACCTAAGGTTGAGCGAGGGGCCTGTAAGACTGCAATTATACTATTCTCAAGGTAACATCAATGAATCCACATTTCTACCCCGATAATTTACCCAGTGGCGTTATGATCTTCACTGATGGTGTCGTTGTTTTCGTGAACTGGTGCGGTTTCGATCGCGTGGCGGCGCGACTCGCCTCTCTGGTGACCCGAGCCGGTGGGACGGAAATAGATATTGCATCCGCACCATCCTAAAAAATGCAAAGCAAATTTTTCAAGGATAATGAAATTGTGTGAATTGGAAGATTCTTGAAGTGCCTCTTCCAACCAGAGTGGCGCGGGTCGCAGTGGTCATTGGGGCAGGTGGATGATTGATTTTATTAAATGCTGACTCTCAAGTCGTCTCCCGTACCTCCACAATCTCATGCGCAAGCTTCAGAAACCTCTCTCTATACTCTTCCGGGGAGGTCGTGATACTCATCGGCCCATGGTGAGATATCAACTTGTTGTACGCATTGATGAGCAGCGTCATCAGCCGCGGCTGCATCTTGTGCTTCGCCCAGAAAAAGTCGAGTAAGGCCGCTCGATAAAGGTATTTGCCATCAGCGCTCGGGATGCCAGATCGCCATGATGGGGGTTTGGGAGGTGTCGCAGGCGGTTTCCGTGGGACTAAGTCGTTGGCCTCAGCCGGGGGAGACGACGTTGACGATGGATCACTGACTTCCTGTGCCGGAGCTTCTGTTTGTATGCGCACCAGGAATAGCGAGTAATCGACCGCATTAGTCGCCGCCAGCATGCTTGTATCTTCCTCCAAGTTTCGCCAAAACCCGTCCGCCTGCTCCTTGGTTAGAATGATCTTGTCGTTGAACTCGTCGGCCAATTGATCCTTGGTCGCCTCGCTTGTGAGCCTGCCGTCTGCGATATCACGCTCCGGATAAAAGTAACTCGTTGGCTTCAAGTCCCATTGCTCCCAATCGGGCTTTCCTGCTTTCTCGGCCTCTGCTTTGCCATACATGATGTTCTCCATGACAATGTGGTGGCTCGGGGCTAGCCCTAGTGTATGGCCAATGGCCCAGCCGGGGCTGGCGAGAAATTCGCAGATGCGCACGATGAGGGATTCCGGGTGCGTAGATATATGTTGGTAGTAGATGTCGAGAAGGTCATCACGAAAGAAGGTGTGCTCATGAGAACGTGGAACAGATTTGACCAGGTACTTCTGGTCTGAGGTAGAAAAGAATGTCTGGAATAATTCATCAGCATCAGATTGGGAAGTCTCATCTGCAGTTAAGAGCTTACTGAACCAGAGAAGCCCATATCGCCCATCTTGTCGAGCATGTCCTCCGGCTGGCTGACCTCATCCGACGTGAAGGACGCGACATAGTCCTCCTCGGGAAGGTTCCAACATTCCTCGCGTAATTTTCTGAAGAGGTCTGCGCGGTGCTTGTGCAGCGGCAGCTCATAGAAGGAAAAGATGGTCGCGAGGATCGTCAGGATCCAAGCGAGTGGCTTCGAGCGTGACCGATTCTTCGCGCCATGGACGATGGTCTGCACGATGGAACGTGCGATGGACTCAATCCTACCCATCTTGGCGCAGGTGTAGTCGGACGTGTCTCATAACACGATGGTATCGCTTGTGCCTTTCAAATTTGTTTGTTGTTGAGGAGGAATTGCTCTGCCTGCTTCGACGTGACCGCCTACGTATGTAGGTAGGTACGTCATACGGAATGTTTGCTCCGGAAGGTGGGAAAACGGGTCGTCCCGCTTCCTGGTCTTGTGGGAGGTGAGAGAGATATCGGACTTGACTTCGAGATAAACAGCGAGAATGCGCAAGCAAAAGCACAGAGGTTTCCTTCGGACCTGCAACAAGTGGGAGGAGACAAACTGTAACGGGAAAAACCCAAAGCTCCTTTTCACGAGGAGAGCGTCACGAGGAGAGCACAGGCGAGGACAACGCAGCGCATCAGCCACGACGTCACTTGAGCCGGGCCCGCGGTCTTGAGGGCCTTGTGAGAGGCGAAGAGAGGGAAGAGGAAAGATGAGTAGAGCTGCGAGCCTATTCGCCATAGTCGCATGTAGTAATGCGACAGCGAATTGGGCATAGCAGAGCGGAAGTGAGGTCCCTCGTCGGCTGCGGGTGATGGGGTCTGTGCCGTTATCGAGAACATGTGGAAACGGCACACACAAGCTTGACGAACATCTTGTCCATTGTCACGGTGGCATTAGAGAACCGTCCGGCTGTGGAGGAGGGGATGTCGCTCTGTTCCCTTCGAAAAACGATAAATATCCTCGCTTCCCCGGCCAACGGCCCATACATCTGTCTAAGTGCTGCGGCGAATGACGGGAGCAGCTTCTCGGGTATATGGGCTGAAGAACACCAGATGTTTCTCTCCAGAATGCGCCACTCGAGCTACCTAGCACCACCTACAACCCCATAACGCAATGTGCACTCTTGGCTACCACATCACTGGCCAGAGCAGCCAAGGAAACACTCTGCAGGATACTGAAGATGGTCACATCAGAGGCGGCCTGCAGCAACAGCATGTTCTGCAGATGCACGACAAGGACGAGAGCATGATGAAGAAATCCAGTGTGCCGGGCTGCGAGTAGTGCGAATGGAGGTTCCAGCTACCGGCGACCTTTGGGCGGATCGCCATTTTCCCAGTCGTCCAGCGTCATCTGCTCGAGGGTTGAGTCCTGCAGCACCATGGCGCCTTGGATGATGCCTCGTACCGGTGGGAGCCCCTCATTATGCTCACAACTGGTCAGAGCGCGAGCCAGGTCTTGACTGCTGGCAAGGTGGCAGCTGAGAGCCACGACCCGACAGCTTGCCGCGCGCTAGTTAAGTGGCAAAGGCTCCAGAATTCTGCGTCCCTGCACTACGCGAAAGCAAAATGAGGTTTTCGAGCGCCGTGTGCGACCAACCAGTTGCGCAATGGACCGCCCAAGGCCGCCTACGCTGCCGACGAGAAAATACGAAGTGTCGGTCCGCAGCTTCGGCGCCGGTGCCCGTGAGAGCACCCGAACCTCCTCGTCTGGTGTGAGTGATAGCACCACCTTCCCCGTGTGCTTGCCTGTCTGCAGCACTTGGAACGCCCAAGCAACTTGCTGCATGGGGGAAGATGGTGACCGGATGGATGGAGCCGAGTACCCTTCTGTCCGGCGAGATGTGCTACCCCACAGAGCACACGGTGTGCGTGGGGCCCGCGATCGCGCGAGAGCGATACCATGTCCAGCGATGTGAACGATGCACCCCGTGAAAAGGTTGCCATCTCCAGAAGGCTATTTACCTCAAGGTCTCGCTTTTATATTTCGACAAAGCGACCGAACGGCGCGAGCACGTCGAAGCCAGCCTGCAGCAAGGGGCCGGGCCAACGAGTTGATGACCACATCGACAGCACGAAAGCTGCCGTGCTTGTGTGACTCCGGCTGTTCAGTGTTTGCTAAGAACCTTAGTTTGTCCATTCAAAATGAAAGTTGTACGGATGATTCGCACAGTGAATAGCAAGACCAATACTATCTTGCGTCTACTGAGCCCTCCTGCATTGCTACCGCCAGCTCGGTTCTTGAATGCTGCTGATCCGATTCTAATCGCCCTTCTGGCCGGGCATCGAGTGGCTTACACATGCGCTGGAAAAAGATTGCTGGGCTCTAACTACCCTCAATATTGTTCACTTTTCCGATTGGCATGTCCCAGAGACAAGACTACGGCATCCTCTTAACCGAGAAGAAATGATGATCAAGCCAAACGATACCATTGCTCTCATCATGCTGCTCGTCTCTTTATGCACCGCACTCGCAGCAATCCTCTTTAGACGACATTTACGCCCTAGCAGATTCATTTCGGGTGACTCTACCACATATCCGTATTACGAAACAACAGAGGACTCCATGGGCGTGCCATCCCCACGGCTGCCAAGTCACATTGGTCCGCCTCAGCCAGGTACGGAAGACATTAATGTTGCCGCTTTACCCACGGGAGTGGGCAATCCTCTACATGAGATACCTCAAGCTGACGGAGGACAAGATTACATTTCCTCCGCTTCTTCAGCATCTTCTGACTCTTTGCTGGCAGCTTTGGCAGTCGACGAAGGGGCTCAGCCCGCGCCAGAGGCGAGCGTGTCTTCGGAGCGAGCGGGGTATCACATTTGAATAAAAGCGAAGGCAAAGGAGATTGAAATATGGGAGCTTGATGGGGAGTTGGTGGAAAATCCGGGTAACTGTATAAGGCCAGTATTGCTGTTATCGCGTTCTCGATTTAGCGGCTCAAAGACTCGGTGAAACGCGAACCGTTAAGGCCACCTGAATTGAGATTCGTCTGGATTTTTTCTCTCGTGCAAAAGCTCTTTTGCCGGGCCTATATACACTATGTCATGAATGAAACCTTGAAAAGTAGAAGAGAATACCAATGTTGACGCAGGCAACTACGAGCCCATGCACTCACAATAGCCTAGAACCCTTAGCTGGGACGTTCAACGTACACCCAAACATCATCAAAAAGTCCATTGTCAGACAAGGGGTATCATTTTCCTCTAATTCTATCCTCTTATCTCCCTCAAAATCTCCTCTCAATTCCGCCACAACCGCACCGCCTTGTCCTTGCCCCCACTCCCCACTTTCTGTCCATCGGGACTCCAATCCACAGCGTATACCTCATCATCATGGCCCGGCAGATCCTCCGCCAGCTTACACGTGCGCGTGTTCCACACCTTGAGCGTATTGTCGCGTGAGCATGTTACGAGCAGCCTGCTATCTGCCGAGAAGGCGCACTGGTAGACGTGTGCGACGTGCCCGCGGAGAGTGTTGATGAATTTGCCATCACTGTAACGAGGTCAGTCCCGAAATGAAGACAAAAAAGAATGTGGAAAAGCAGACTATAGATCAAGGAGGGTGAAAAATAAAAGCAAAAAGACATACCGTCCCGACCACAGCTTGGTATGGTTATCGAACCCACAGCTCGCCACCAGTGCCCCATCCGGCGAGAAGCACACATGATTCACCTGTTTCTGGTGACCCAGCAGTCGCGCCAGCGGCTTCTTGCCCTCATTGACCGGATCCCACAGGTAAATCGTAAAGTCATCACTCGCACTAACAACGCGCTCGCAAATTTTCCCACCCACCCGCGCCGCGCCCTCGAACCGCGCGCGCGCTTTGGCGCGCTTCCCTTCCTCCGTGGCAGGCACGTCCTTTGTGTGATCAAAGAACCCCGTCCGCAGCACAAAGTCCGTCGACAGCGCGAGGTGGTTAACCCAGTGCGCGTGGCTGGTGAGGCTGTGCACGAGCGTGCCCTTGACGGCGTCCCAGACGCGCACGCTCTTGTCGTGCGAGCCCGTGTAGATCAGTCCAGTGCTGCTGCCACCCTCGCCGCCCGCGCCCCACCGCACGCATGTGACGCTACCCTTGTGTCCGCTGAGGACATGCTCCGTGCGGCCCGTGTTGACAGTCCAGATACGCACGGTGGCGTCCTTGCTAGCGCTCGCGAGGCGCGGCGTGCCGTCGCGCCACAGGTGATACGGCTCCCAGGCCATTTGCAGCGCGGGCTTGGAGTGTCCTGCGAGCGGCGCGCCGACGGCCTGCCCCGTTGTGGGATCCCAGATGCGCACGGTGCCGTCCATGGAGCACGAGGCGAGGCGTGAGCCGTCGGGCGCCCACGACACGGCCAGGACCCAGCCCGTGTGGCCTTTGAGTGTGTGAAGCGGCGTTCCCGTGTCGGTGTCCCAGATACGGGCGGTCTTGTCGCCGGAGCCGGTGGCGAGGAGGGACGAAGAGGCCGGGGAGAATTGGGCGGCGAGAATCGCTTCGCCGTGGCCGGGGATCTTGGCGGCTAGGCGAGTGACGGATTGTACTTTGAAGACGGCCTGGGGCTCGGCGGCGAGGGTGATTGTCGTTTCGAAGGGGTTGGTTACACCATGGGATTTGAGGAGGGCGAGAAGGTCTGTTGGGTATTGGTCGACGATGATGTCGGTGTTGGGGATGTGAATGCGGAAGCGGTAGGGGAGGAAGTCCTCGCGGTCGCGGGCGAGCAGCGTGTTCAAAAGGAGAGAGACGTTCTTCTCTGAGGCATCCGCAAGGGGGATCTCGATGGCGTCGGCAAGCTGGGCACCGTCGCGGTCGACGAAGCGCGCTTTGAAGGAGCCATTGTCGGAGGGGAGAAAGGGCGTCACATCGGCTTGGTGGGTGGTCCGCTCGAGTTCTTCGCGGCGTTGGCGTTTGGAGGGTGGGGGGAGGGTCGTGGCCATTGCGAGTTTCGGATTTGTGAAAGGAAATAGGAAGGGAGTTGGAAAGTGGTAATTTGGTGAAGAAGTGGATGGAGGTCGAGATCGCATTCAAGAAATTCTCGCGACCCCACGTTGGAAAGAAAATTATAGCGGGGATCATGCTGCATGCCCTCTCCACAGCGGAACATTCCCCACACTTCTCAGCCCTACGGCCGGTCGATCACGGCAGGCGATTCAGGTCTACTTCACTTTAGTAGAACTTGGTCGTTTTGGTTTCTTGACATGGTATCTACCAAACTACATAAAGGAAAATACACTTTCACCATAACAATGCACCCTGCAGCGCCTTGTAAGTCCCCGAACAAAAGATTCTCGAGCGCCTCCAATGCGTTTCCCGTATCGCACCAGTGAAAATCAAACCAAACCAAATCAAACACCGCATCCCTCGCGGAGCCTTCGCAGCCAACTCACCGGCTCCGGCCCGCCCCCCGCCCGCGCTCTTCATTCCGTGCATAATAATCCTCCCGTCGCCGATTACTGAACCGCGATTCTCCCTCCGAGTCTGCATCCGATGAATACGTTGTCTCGGCAACGCGCGTCGAGGCGTCCGTGTGCATGCTCCGGCTCCGCGTGCGGCCACGCTCCACATGGCTATGGCTGTGTGAACGAGACGACTCGCTGCGATTGTCTGCGTGACGGTCTCGATGGTGGCGGCTGGGCTCACGTCGGTGTCGGCTGCGGCGGCCCTTGTCTGACTCCTCGAATGAGTCGGACAGGGGACTGTACTCGATCTCGCCTTTGTATGGCGACGGGAGGGCATGCGAGTAGTAATGCTCACGTTTGGCTTTTGCCGTCTCGATATGGGTTGGCCGGCGTCTCTCCTCTTCGTACTCCTCAACTGTGTAAACGGGAGGCGGACCTCGTGTAGAGTGTCTTCGGTCTGCTGAGCGTGCACGACCACGGTAGGACGACTTCTCGTCAAGGTGAACGGAGCTGCTAGGTGGGTATGTGCTACGTCTAGAGACATGTGCTTTGTTGTCCCGGTGGATCAAGTTGACATGTTCCCGGATCTTTCGCAACTCCAGCACTGCAGAGTCAAGTTAGTCACAAACCAAATGTTGGACAAGCACAGCCGCGGATGGACTATCAGGACATATAATGGCACGTACTATCCTTTTCTGCCAGTGCACCCAAGTATCTGTCGTACCACTTGTCGAAGCTCCTTCGAGTCATGTAGCCGTCCAGATACGCATCTCGGAGGTCTTTGAGAAGAGCTCTACCTTGCGAATCAATGCGCTTCTCTGCCTCCTTCCTCTTGAGCATGCGGGACAGCTCCCATGAGGATTTGATAGATGTGATGACACTGCCACAGGCAGCTATGGTGGCGATGGGTGGTAGCGGCATGGTCAATAGTCTGCACAGAAATCTCGTGGGTGTTGGATGGAAAAGATAGTTTGAGGCGACGAAGGGCCACAGCAGCCAGGGCACCCTTGGAAAGACTCACGACTACTGCCCAGCAACAGTCGAGGAGTGAAAGGAGATTGAGAATGATCAGTGTATAAGAACAAACCTGAGACAGAAGAAAGCACGGCGACACAATCACGGTGGAGAAGGGCTTCCAGAGGTCTTCTCGTGGTTCCGCGAAGCTGAACAGCCTACAGTGAAGATGAGAAGGGAAATGATGTAGGCAAGTAGCACATTTGTGCTACAGAAACACAATGGATTGCCCCTTCAGGCCTGAAGCATGAGAGCATACATGCCGTGTGGAAAGCAGGCCGCCTTTTCGGTCGACGGTCAGGTCGGACGGCTCAGCGTCAGACAGAGGAGACAGAGGACCATGTTGCTGTCAAAGAAAGATTAGGACAGACTTCCCGCACTCGAGGGAAGACTGAAAGCAAAATTGTGTGTATCCTATTTTTAGCGGCTCTGGGGCCGGAAGATAGGCTGGAGGATGAGTCTGTCAACCAGGTTTGGGCCGCACACTGGCCGATGCGACTGAAACGTAAGCATAGGAGAGCGGCCACTCAGTAGGCGAACGGGTGATTGAGAACCAAGTCATAGAAAAGAATAATTGACCGCGCCTCCATGTCAAGCTGGGCCAGGAGCCATCACTGACCGGTCCACTTCCTGTAGGCCCCCTTTCTGGCGGCCATTGGAAGCTGCGGGTACAATCGAGCCCCAGTAAGATGGCATGCAGCTTGGAGGTTCCATTGGGCTGTCAGCACGCCTAAAAGGCTGTGTACAATAGAAAATGCTGTGATCGTGCAACGGTGGGACAAGGCCGATAAAGAATTCCACCTTGCAAAGCTTGTGGAGGATTGTCGAAAGTGTGTTGGGTGGGACGAAGCAAGACAAGTGCGGGTAGCTTGATGAGGCTATTCAGAAATCAGATCGCCGTATACGGCATGTGAAAAGATGTGGAGCTGTTGGACTTGTCTGGGTGGCAGTAACGTGACTGTCGTCATACTTGACCCAGCAGCCTATTGCGGGCCCCGATCAGCAAGAGAGGTGGAAGGATGCACGGTGAGGCGTGGTGAAACGGCGATGGTCAAGAAATCAACCAGCCAAAGGTCAGCGGCGCAGCGTACGAAAGCGGCAGCACAGACCGGAGCACAGCGGTTGGACGGGCCCGAAGTGCCCCAGCGTGTTTGATGCAATTAAATCTGCGGATATTGATCATTGGTGGTACCCGTAGGTACTCTGTACAGTAGTACCAGCACAAGCCTCCATTGGTCGTGGCGCATCGGCATGAAGGCTGGAAGGGTGCACAATGACACGTTTTGGTAGATGATAAGCTGCCCAATCGGCCAGTCCAAGTATGAGGAGGTTGGTGGCCAGGTCCAGAAAACATGATCACCGCCAAGATTACCGTCGAAGCTGTGCAGAGACGATGGTAAGATGAAGTCCTGAATGCTCTGTGGCTCTTAGGCTGCTGGGCTGTAGTGTTCTGTGTGTTGGGTATTCTCAGGAGGCCACGCACGAGTTGTCAGGTTGGACCGGACATGGCAAAGCTAGGTACATTGCGAACTTGGAAGATGACACTGTGTCAGCCAGTCCAAACCAAGAAAGATTGCTGCTGGATCTGAGGTAAGTGGACAACCGCGCGGTCCAGACGCAGGCTGCATGCGGTCTAGTGGTGGCGAGCGATTCTCCACCTGGAATAGGAGACTTGTTCCAAGTGTTCTTATACAGGCATCGGTGAAGGGCAGGCGGGGGTAAGTCTTGTTGAACAGATGAAGTATGTATTGTACTACACCTAGTAATGGCTACCTACATGGTAGATGTAGATGTAGGCAGATAGGCTGGTAGGGAGCAGCAGGCGGTCGGGCGGTTAGACGAATGACGGGGGGGCCAGGGGTTGCCAGCGTCGGCACTGAGGAGGCGGACCTGCAGGAAAAAAAACAGGGGAAACAGGGCTAGAACATTAGTCCAGTCCGGAGTAGTGCAGCCACTGCTACCACTGCTACACTGCCACGGCGGGTATTCCGTTCAGGGCTGCCAGGCTCCAGAATGAGCCACAGTGACGTAGCTATTGCCTCTCTGCCTCTCTGTTGCCGAGGTGGAAGCCACTTTCTGATAGGAAGCACGAGCCACCCTTCCCGCAAGGGCGTCTTGGCGATGTGGATTTGCGTGTCTTGGCGATGCAGAACGCGGTGACTGTGACGGGATAAGAATTGCCTGTGCAATTCCTGTTCCACTTCTCCAGTCTCTGGCCGACTTTTGCGTGTAGGTGTACGTGCGTGTTCTTTTTACCAGAAATTGACCTGCACCCAAATACTTCCCGGTCTTGTTACCTACCAGCCTCGACTCCTTCGTTGATCTTTCTCGCTTCCTCACTGACATTCTCCCAACGCGCCCCATTTTCTCACCAAGACAGCCAGTTACTTTTCTTCTCACCTCAGCATCTCGGGCATCCTTCAGAGGACAGCGCCCACAGCAATCCTTTTGCGAACCATCGAGCACCAGCCAATCTGGTTAGACTCGTTGCCTGTATCAGCATAGCCAAGCGTTCGTACACGAGTACAACCTCCCCTTCCCGCGAATCACTGCGCAACCAGCCTTGGTTGGCTGTTTTCGCGGTTGCTTGTTGATGCGTAGGTTCTCCCCTCCAAGCCCTCCACCAAGCCCTCCAAGGACCACCAAGACAGGACAAGCTTTTCTAGCTACGGCTTGGCAGCAGAAGTGTGGACACTCAATGTGGCACGTGGCTCAACTGCACTTCGACTATGCCGTAGTTGTCGATTGACGAGTCTCTCTCATGTGCTGCTGCCTCTCCAAATCGGTGATGCAGCCTTTTCCTACAACCAGTTGCTGATCAACTACGTTTCCACAGACCGAATCCGAACTTGGGCAAGGGCGAAGGCCCATGGCAACAATCGTGTGAACTCCGAGCCTCGAGCCGGCGCCGCTGCCCGCTCCGGGGCCGGCCTATCCCAATCCACCTCGCGCGCTTCTTCCAAGAAGCAGAACAATGATGGTACCCAAGTGACTGGCGATGGACCGCCTGTTGAGGGCGACGCCGTGCCTGCGGGCGAGGGAGAGAAGCCCAAGCCTGTAAAGGGCCCAGTCGCCAAGCGCTTCTTCGGCGTTGTCTGGCTGGTCCTCGCCTCTTCATGGATCAATGTGCTGCTCGTCTTCGTCCCAGTCGGCATCGCCGCCCACTTTGCCAACCTAGGCCAGCCCGTCATTTTCGCCATGAATGCGATTGCCATCATTCCTTTGGCTGCTATGCTCGCGTACGCCACAGAGAGCGTCTCCAAGAAGCTCGGCGATACGATTGGTGCCCTGATGAATGTCACCTTTGGAAATGCGGTCGAGCTGATCATCTTCATCATCGCCTTGGTGGACAACAAAATCCGTATCGTCCAGGCCTCCCTGCTGGGTTCGATATTGTCTAATCTGCTATTGATTCTGGGCATGTGCTTCATGTTTGGAGGTCTCCGCTTTCGCGAGCAGATCTACAACAGCACCGTCACCCAGATGAGCGCATGCCTTCTGAGTTTGGCCGTCATCAGTCTCATGCTACCCACTGCCTTCCACGCCTCCTTCACCAGCACTGAACAAGCGGATTTGCAGGTTGTGAGAGTCAGTCGCGGCACCAGCGTTATTCTACTCTTGGTTTACATTCTTTACCTCGTCTTCCAGCTCAACTCGCACGCCTACATGTACGAGTCGACACCTCAGCACGTCATTGATCGCGAATCCGTGCCTGGTCCGGCAGCACATTACTTTGACTCCTCTTCCAGCTCAGAATCCGATTCATCCTCATCGGACTCCGACTCATCTGGGCACTCCTACTCAACCGCCAGGCGCATCAAGCGAGCCATCAAGAAGGGCGGAAGGAATCGCAAAGCGAGCTTGGCTTCGACAACAGAGAAACCCTCCCTTACTTCAATACCGGCGTCCCCTGCCGTTGAGACTCCAACAGAGCCGATAGAGAGGACTACCAGTGAGCCGGCCGCATCTTCTAGCCAGTCAACTAGACTGGAGCTTTCTGAGGATGCCGTGGAAGCTCTGGCTTCCAACCAGGACAAGAAGAAAAAGAAGAAACACAAGCACAGACATAGTCGCAAGGACGATGACCAGATCCCGGAGAATGGTGAGCCGACCGTTCCCGTTGGCACCGTTGTTGCTGCTACCCAGGCGGTCGACGGGGCCAATGACTCTAACACTAAGCGCGTGGATTTTGCCCTTGCTCCCGATCTGGAGGCTCAAACCGGCACTCGACCAAAGCCTTTCTCCCTGCGCACTTTGCGCCCCAACCTGACGGGCTTCCCTTCGACTGTCTTTTCGCCTCCACCGGCCAATGTGAATGGGGCTCCTACGGGCCAGCAACCACCGCGGCCTCTGCGCCGGACTCAGTCCCTGCCGTCTCAACACCAAAGCTATCGCACCAATGCCGGCGCTTTGCCACCCATCGTCCCCATCGTCGTCAACAGCCAGTCCAAGCAGAACGAGGACGAAGATGATGAGCCAGAAATCTCTCGGACGTCAGCCATTCTTCTGCTCCTGGTCTCGACCGCTCTTGTCGCTCTCTGTGCTGAGTTCATGGTCGATGCTATTGACGGAATTACTGACAGCGGCGGCCTCTCTGAGACTTTTGTTGGTCTCATCTTGCTTCCGATCGTCGGCAACGCGGCAGAGCACGTCACTGCCGTCACCGTCGCCATGAAGAATAAGATGGATCTCGCCATTGGTGTGGCCATTGGTTCCTCGATTCAGATTGCCCTCTTCGTAACCCCTCTTGTTGTCATCCTCGGCTGGATGATGGACAAGGACATGAGTCTCTACTTCACGCTCTTCGAGACCATCAGTCTCTTCGTCTCGGCATTCATTGTCAATTTCCTGGTGTTGGACGGCCGGTCGAATTACCTTGAGGGCAGTCTCTTGTGCGCAAGTTATGTCATCATTGCACTCGCCGCGTTCTTCTATCCGGATAGCGCAGACGCGAGTACCCTGGGTGGTGGCGACGGAAATACCACAACCACTGCGGAGGTTGTCACAAAATTGGCAGCTAGGGGCCTCGCCACCTTGTGGCAATGACCTCTGTGATAGCGCCATTTGGAGCATCATGAGGATATAGTGGTTGATGTGCTCTTGGAGGGGTTCGTCTTACATATTTGGTGATTGTGAGCATTTTGCTCGCTTTCTATGGGTCTATGCAAGGTAATAGCGTATCTTGCTAGTTACCTCTCCCTTGCACACGAAAAAGGGATGACACATATTTAATCGATCGTTTTGAAGAATTTTGGGTTTTTTGTGGCATCATGCCCGGGAGGCTAGAATTTGCCTAGAAAGTGCAATGTCACAAATCTGCAATGGCATCCCAATTTCCTAACAATTTCCACTACGCTTCTACAACTAGTAGCCTGCCGATTCCCTGATCGCCGTTTGTCCTCGTGATGTTTCTCAGCCAGTCTACGGCTGAAATTTCGCGGTATAACAACTTCGCAGTTCAATGTCCCTTTGTCTTCCTATTGCACAATGTCCCGGTTCCAGCCTAGGTATCAGACATGACGACCAAGGCCAGATTCTACGTTGCCATATCCAGTTCCCAACACTTCCAATCTCATTTTCCCTGCTCAATGTTCCAGAACGCCTCAAGCAGATTTAATTACACTCTACAGGCTTCATCATGTCCTGTAGCGAGTCCTACCACAAACTGTGTGCACTATGTGGTCTCGCTACGCTCGCTGTTTCGCCCGACTTTGTACAACAGCCCATCATCATTGTCAAGCTTCACCTTCAAGATTTGTCGGGATGGCCATCCATTCATCGACGAGTTGGGTTGGGAAGGGAATCAGACACTCGACTGTGGCCCCTTTTGGCCTGGCCACCTCATGTATATAACCTATGTACCCACGCGGTGGCAAGAGATACATGGTGTGAGGGGACGGTTCGTCGAGCATAGCATCTGCAGGTACGTTGGAGGAGAGCGCTGATTATCATTGGCCTGTGGCATGTCTACCATTCTGGCAGGTTCCAAGTTTCGGGTCGGAGGATTCGGCTTTGGAGCTGGGTTTTGAGAAAGATAACAGTCTTTTGTTAGGTACTAGTAGTATACTTGGTTTGAAACGCTGGGCGGCGTGTCTGTAGAAAGGCCAAAAGATTTCCCCATGATTTCCAACATTGAAAACATATCCTTATCCTTTACTGTTCTCTTTGTATTCACCAGACTTCTTCAACGTCACGTCTTCCAATCGCCACTTTTTTGTTGTTATTTTCACTTTGGAAAACCACCAGCCTCCTCGTTACCATATCGCCAGACCTAATTTGTATACAGGGAGTCCTCCTCCAACCTAGCAGCCCTAGGCTTGCTCATACGAAAGGAATTGTGCCCTGTATAAGTTGTGCTCCTCAACGTCCATTCAATGCAATCTATATAATAACTTCAGCCATTTGAAGCTATTGATATGAAGAGCGGCTTATAACTTTCTGTTGCGGCCATAATAGACCCACAATGGGATGATTGTGGGTCGGCAATAGAGCAGTATAAAACAGGCTAGAATCTTCCTTTTATTGCTCTGTTCTTCTAGACTAGTCAGTTTAAAGCACAAGTTATTCTCACTCAAACGCCGAAGCTGCTCGTTACACTTTCTAAGCTGCTGACGATAGGAGCTAACTAGATACGCTAGGGGACGGGAGCTGCTCATAACTTTACCCAAATGACGGCCTCCTGCTTCGGCATCACATACCACTTTTGAGTCCGATTTGGTTACGTTTCTTAGCTCTTTAGTCTAATGCAATCCAGGTAATTTTAGCTTTCTGAAGAGGTGCTTCGTTGGAATAATGCTACCGAACTACCTACAACCTCAAGTAATCCTGGTATCCCGGAGGAACTGCTCCGAGCCAAGTAATAGTCCATGCGCAGGACCCCATCCTAGCGCAGCTCAAGATATTTTGGACAATTGCCACAAACCTGCTTTTCAATTCTGAGAGCTATTAGAGAGCTAATCAAAGTTTAGTATCAATACAAGCTAATTTCTAAAGAGAAGAAAAGGACTGTTCTGTCAGGATTTTGAGCCGCCACGGCCCACTGAGCGGTCCCTGGGCAGTATTGAATCAAATAGAAATGCGGTATGGCAGCATGTCTCTTCGGAGGTATGCCTACTTTATTATTAGGCTCCAAAACGTGATCTGTGCGGGCCTCCACCCATGACATGTATTGTTCATTTCTTCAAGCACAAAGATGCATTTCTCTGCCATCATTATGATCAAGCAGCTCAGTGTATGCAAAGAATCCACTGTATGGTCACAGGTGGAATTTGGTTTTTGTCAAGTACTGTTGGGTGCATTACGGGGATCAACTTTTTGTCAGTGCTGCCACAGAGGGTACGCGGTGTGAAATTCGTACTCATAATTCGCTACATAGAAGATACAGTGTGGAAGAGAGCCTGAGCGTTAAGGCACAGGTCGTCCAGAACTGCGGTAATTGTGGCATGGTATGGGATGTATGTCTATCTGAGCCGTTGTTGGTGCGAGACATGATGTATTCTTGACAGAGGCAGCCAAGAGTGAGCTCTACTGCAAGACATGATGTAATCTTGACAGAGGCAGTCAAGAGTGAGCTCTACTGCAAGTCGCCTATCTCTTGAAATACACCGTAGATACTCACTCAGCCGTGTTCCCTGACTTCAAGGTTTGCATTAGGTACTGCAGGCAAAGACGAGCACACTGCAGTAATATTCTAGCTTGCGAGAACTGACACATAAGTCTGCCAGCCAGCGTGGTGTCCATCAAGCCACCGTCGAGCAATATAGGGAAGCCGACTGGAATACTAACAACAGCTAGGACGGCTCGCTAACGCAGTCTTGGATCTGAATCACCGCATGACGCGGCCCCCTCCGTCCCATACTTTGTCCCATCAGCTTCTATGTGGCTGGTAGTAGTGCTGTTGCCTTAGAAGCATGTTGAAATCGCGCTCGCCCTTGTTTTCTAAAACATATCATGACTCGGCGAGGGCCGATCCACAGTGAGACCGCACATTCCGGGGAACCCGCCCCACGGGGAGAATGGATATCAGCGTTCCCGGGGCCGGCAACAAGGGCAACAAATTTGAATAGACTTGGATAAGATGCGAGCATAGGGAATGAGGTTGCTCGCTGCTGAGCGTGATGAAATGCCTGGGAAGGAATTCAGTTGAGATGCATGTGTTGAAGACTTCTCTGTGATGCAGTTGGACTCATCCGCAGTGCCTCTTAGACGACTGGTTTTGGATCTTTGCTGTCCCAGTCAAGATCTCATTTTTCTTAAACCCGACTGGAAAATTCATTGCACAATGGTTACATTCGATACCACGAGTTCATGTCGTCTCAATATGCGATGCTACCCGAGCTTGCCAGACGTGGGCCAATGCTCGAGTCAAATTCCTAAGAACGGCGAGGAGTCAAGGACGATCAAGGTGGAGCACGGTTCTTCTGTCTTTTTGTCCTCGGTTCGTTGCCAGGTCTGGGTCCTCAATTGCAAGCCATACCTAGGTGTCATTGCCCCCACCCTTACTCGGGTTCAAAGCCGGAGCGACCAAGTCAGCTTCAGGGCTGCACTTTCGTAAAGGGACCGTGAAACCTTGGCCGGCGCATATCGCGCGGGGAGGGAAAAAAGAAAGAAAAAAGAAACCTGGTCGAAGCTTGGCCATGACTTATTGGCAGGATAAAATGCCAAGGGGAAAGTTCACAGAATCCCCGAAAGCAGTCATTCCCGGGTGAACTCAAAGCTTGAGTCACGTGCGTCAAATACCTAGGTGTACTTCGCCCAAAGCAAATGTTGGTTTGGAAGGGTTCGGGAGGTATCCAGGTGGGTTGGTTGTAATGGAGTATTCCTTTGCAGCACAACCGGCGTGCGGGCCAAAAGCTCCAACAAGCTCGCAGAAAAAAGCTTGGCTGCTGTATTCTGCAAGTCGCCAGATACATTTACTTTCCTCGGCTTCACACGGCCTCGATTTCTCACACCCCTGCTCCCTACGCGATCCGCTAGGCCGGTGGATTGCACCTTCCCTGGCTTTCATTTGCACATGAGAAAGCACATCTGCAACGGGATCAAGCTAGTCAAACAAAAGACAACTGCTCTGGACTCGGATCGGGTCCTGGGCGGGATGACACGCCTTCCATAGTTGGAAATTCAGGCATATTATCCCGATTCCCTCAAGCCGGATGCGCGTGGCCGAGCGTAACTGGCTTTTATTGCGGGCGACTCGCGTTTCGCTCGTGCGTTTGGAGCAAAGCTGCAGGTGAGATCTGATCCCGTAAAGGTATAAATGCGTTGGACTTGCGGCAATGGTGGTTTGATATCCGAAAGCGAGCGTGTGTGGGTGGGTGTGTGTTACTATGTAAGGAGTTACGTGGTATGGATGATAAACGGGATAGTGTCGAGAGAAACGCTTTGTGGGTGAAAATAACGCATGCTGTGCGTTGAGTTGAGCCTGACTGAATTGAGCCGAGTGTGACTCAGCATAGATGAGCGATGCCTGATGAAGCAGTATGGTGGCATCAAATGGATAATACACCTTGCATGAAATCAAATCTATCGATTTCGACGGCATGACTGATCCCGAATGTGTATCGAGGCACTCTAAAGAGAGTGCATCAGGAAACGGGAAAAGTAGGAAGTTGGCCTTGTGAAAGCTGGCAGAAGTGTCAGATAAACCAGGTTTGACATGAAGTTTCACAGATGACGAGCATTAGATTATGGCCTAGAAGCATCAAAAGGTGGCTAGAACAATAGATTCGGTAGGACGGAGAGTCAAAGCGATTGGTGAGGGGCCGGCCACACACCCTCTTGTGAAGGCATCAAGGCACGTACACTCTCATTCACTCACACGTGCGGTTGGGCACCCGGGAATCCTGTGGCGCACCTCGCTTCGGCTGGGCGTGTCGACCTTGCCTGCTTGCCTGCCAAGGAGGATGGACTGGAATTGTGGTAAAGCTTCCCGTGAGACATGTCGGTTACAGCTCCTGAATTTATCGAGGATTCGAGGGAGGCAAGAGCAGATGAGATGAAGTCTAAGTTCTTTGTGTATCTCGATCGCTGGGTAGCCTCAGCGTGCACAGCCTTGATAGTGATAAACCTGGGTATTATTCCATGGATTATAATATTCGATTCGTATATACACCAGTTTGCGTGCATACATACGTGCATATTGAAGCTCCTTTTGGATACCCGGGGACACATTGACTTGAAGTCAGAACAGAGAAGGTGGTGGACGCGCAGACGCGGTGCCAAATCATCGACAGGGGACAGGGGCGTGCGACTCTGTACCCTTGACCCTTGCACAACCAACCATCCCGCACGTGGACACTGCAGAGAGAAAGAGGAAGAAAAAATAGAGAACCTGGTAATCATGCCAGGGCGGCTGTCGTTGACGTTTGGGGAAATTCTAACTAGGGCGCGCCTGAAGCTGTCAAGTCTATATAGAATCCAACAGAAGCCGCTGTCGTTCCATACACCACCGCTTCTTCGCCCCACGCTTGTCTTCTATCTACGATCCATTCAAGATCGATTGCTTTCTGCAGAAACGGCAAAAGCACACAGAGTAGTGTGACATCACTCGCATCCCACCGGATGGAATCCTCCGCTATCGATAAGACTACATACAACAGCCTCGAAATTCGAATATAAATTCGACGACATTGTGACGTTCTTGAGGTTTCGAGAGTCTTCTCTACCATCCTCCTGCTATACTCGCCTAGGCAGACCAAACCGAATGTGACGTTAGTGAGGATTCAAGCAATCAAACGATATATAAAATATCTACTATAGCCACGCCTTGTCTGGCTTTCTGGGCTGTGAGTGGTTTTCCTGTCCACTTCCTCTTCTCTTCCAGACTACCGGAACTTTGGCATTTCATCATCCCACATTGGGCCCCTATCCCCACTCTAGGTTTATCTGGGGACTAATTGCAGATCACCCGTCCTAGGTCCAGTGCTAGTGGCCTACAATCCACGTTTGGGCCGCTACATTGCATCTGTCATTACCACTCACCGTGCGTGGCGGTAGCAATCAAGGTTGCATAGGGCATCAGCTGGGCAGTACTGATTGCGCGTTGGCTGTTGCGTACCTCGATACTCAGTACAGCGGTATTATCCTTTGATACAGGTGAGTACCTCATCGAGGTAGTGTGTACCTACCTGGGTATCCTACTTGGCACTGCGGTACTGCGGTCATCATTCTTTCACCAGGGCAATGAATGTCAGCCCTGTTCCTGGTTTCTTAATGTTTTGGGCTGCATTCGTTACGTCACTTGGGAGCAACCCTTGACATCTTCCTCAGCTGTCGACCGAGTGTGTCTTGGAAGAGCAGTTCAGCTTTATTTTCCTCTGTTGAAAACCGTCCATGACCAGAGTTTCAAACAAAATCATTCGAGAAAGGCTAACCCGATATCTTCTTTCCTGACAGCTAACATCCTAATCCGGAGAGCTCTTTCCTCAAAAGAGTCAGAAACCCGGGTCGGGCGTGTTGCCTTAGTTCCCGAGATCCCTGTCACCGGTCGTGAAACCCTTGCGGCCTTGCAGCTGCGACTCTCGTTCGTCAGCCCCTTCCTGAGAGCTGTGACACGCCTCAACGGCGCCCCATCCCGGATTCTTCCTTGCTTGCCAGGTCTGGCGCGGGCTCCCAAGAAAAATCCAATCTTTCCGCCAACTGATCGTCACCCCGTCACCTTTGTCACCCTCGCCTCGACACCTCATCTACGTGCGCTTTGTCCAGGACTTCCCGTTCGACCAGTCCTGTTTCTTTACTCTCCTCTCTGCCTGTCCTTTCCACCAAGCAGCTGTCTGCCCTTTTTCCACACCAAGCTACAGCAATATTTACACACAGCGCGCCCTGCATTTCACTTTGACGCCTTCGTCTCTGGCCACGTACGACGACTGTTGATTTCTATTTTCGCATCCAGCGGCACGATCACGATCCAGCTTTGACAGCTTCATCCTCAGCACCGATTCCATCAATTTCTTTGACTCGGCATAGAATCAATCGAGCGCTAGCTCTTAGAAATTCTTCACTCCACAGCAAACCGCCGGGGACCCACTCCTCCTCTGTACCGAGCGGCAACCCCTCCGCTGGAAGAAAAGAGATACGAGACCGCCCAGACCAAGACGACTCGCATCTCGCATGCTACACTGCTTCTCTTTGTCTCTTCATAGACCATCCTGATACCCGATATCCAGCATGACTGTCTTCATAGCCTCCCTGTAAGCTCCTGTTCTCTCACCTGCTCCATGTCCCATAATAGCAACGGCTCTTGGGTCGTTCGACGAAAGAGACCCACACCTTCACCTACGTCATTCTCCAGCAGAAAAAATGTCGATACCAAAGTACTGACCACGTTCCTTCTTCCAGCTTCCTCCCAAAAACCGTCTATTTCACCCTCCCTGGCACTCCGGCCAGAGGGGCTCAGAAACTCCTGCCAGACTCTCCGAAAAACAAGAAAGCCCGGCCGCAAGTCCCACGCCAACCCACACTCTTCCCTGCCGCTCAAAGCGACATTACTCCTCCAGACACTCCTACCCGTGAACCCGTGGAGGTAGAGGATATTTTCACAAATGAGGATGGACTGCGCATCCACTACCCTACCGATTCCAGGGTGAATGAACATCGCCGCAACAGCAAAGCCACGCCTGGGTACCAAGGATCGCCAGTCTGGGGTAGGCGTAGCGATCAACCAGCCTCTCGTGCCCACACCCCTCCGCCCTCCTCATCGGTTCTGGAACATGACAGTGAATTGAAGGCAAAGGCCCAAGCTTTGGGCCGCCAGGGTGTGATGCAGCCCCGAGCCCTCAACCGGAGCGACAGCCACGACAGAGTGTTCCAGAGTGCGGACTGGAAGATCGTTCACGCCGACCAGGGCAATGGTGGTTTGCGCCATGCCGCCGAGGCTGCCGCGCGCGATGGTCACCTCGGAGAGTACACTTGGGTCGGCACCCTTGGCATGCCCACAGATGCGCTTGAAAACACCCAGCAAAAGCAGGACATCGAGGATCGCCTGGCCACCGAGTACGACATGCTGAGTGTGTTCTGCAGCGACAAGGACTTTGAATTTCATTACTCGCACTTCTGCAAGCAGATTTTATGGCCCGTCTTTCACTACCAGCTTCCCGACAACCCCAAAAGCAAGGCCTACGAGGATCATTCTTACAAGCACTACGTCAAAGTCAACCGTGCTTTCGCCGACAAGATCATTAAGAACTGGAAGAAAGGCGACGTCATCTGGATTCATGACTACCATCTGCTCCTATTGCCTGGTATGATTCGCGAAAAACTGCCCGAGGCCAAGATCGGGTTCTTCTTGCACGTCGCGTTCCCCTCATCCGAGGTTTTCCGGTGCCTGGCCGTCCGCAAGGAGCTCCTGGAGGGTATGCTTGGCGCCAATTTGATTGGTTTTCAGATCCACGAGTACACCAGGCACTTTCTTCAAACCTGCAGCCGTTTACTCAATGTGGAGGCAACTCCCAACGGTCTGCAACTGGAAGACCGCTTCGTTGATGTCATCAATTTGCCGATTGGCATCGATCCAATCCAGCTTAAGGAGCACCGCGAGGACCGGCATGTGAGGAAGTGGCTTGACACCCTACAGGAGAGATACGCTGGCAAGAAACTCATCGTGGCACGGGACAAGCTGGACCATGTCCGTGGCGTTCGCCAGAAGCTCCTCTCCTTTGAGCTCTTCCTGAACACCCACCCTGAATGGCGCGGTAATGTCATCCTCATTCAGGTCGCACTGTCTTCGAGCGAGAAGTCGGAACTCGATGCGACTGTGAGTGATATTGTCACTCGCATCAATTCGTCGTACGCAAATCTTGCATATCAACCAGTCGTCTACCTGAAGCAGGATATCGATTATGCCCAGTACTTGGCCTTGCTGACTATTGCCGACGCGCTGATGATAACATCCCAGCGTGAAGGTATGAATCTGACGTCTCACGAATACCTTTACTGCCAGGATGGCAAGCTTTTGAACGAGAAGAAGCATGGATCGTTGATCCTGTCTGAATTCACCGGCACATCTTCCCTCTTTGGTGGAAATGAGTTGTCCGTGAATCCTTGGGACTACAGAGCTTGCTCCAACGCCATCGAAAGGGCTTTGAACATGGGTAACACGGAGAAGCAGGCTCGTTGGACAAAGCTGTACAAGTGTGTCATGCGACACACAGGCTCTCACTGGTTTACAGAGCTGATGACCCGGCTGGATCGCGCTCACGACCAACAACACCGTCACGACCAAACGTCTGTTCCGCGTCTGCATGTGAATAACCTGGTGCAGCGTTACAAAGGCAGCGAACGAAGGCTTTTTATCCTTGATTACGAGAACACCTTGGTCAACTGGGGCCCTGTCAACCAAATTATTCCGTCTAGCCCTCAGGTGAGTTATGATTTCCACATCGCTAATCTTTCCTAACAATATCTACTATACCAAGTCATACGTCAAGTCCGAGGCATTCTTGGCCGGCGCTGCGCGACTGAACCCTGTGGCTAACGACTTGACCACACAGCGCACCTTGGATGTCCTCAACGATCTCCTCCTGGATGAAGCCAATACTGTCTACGTTATGTCTGGACGACGTCCTGAGGAATTGGATCGTCTCTTCCGCCGTGTCCCCAACCTGGGTCTAATTGCTGAAAACGGCTGTTTTCTCAAGGACTGCGGCAGCGACGCGTGGTGCGAGATGGCTGACCCTGAACACATCCGGGCTTGGAAGGAGTCTGTTCGAGGCATTCTCAACTACTATCTGGAGCGCACTCCAGGTGCCGAGGTTGAGGAGCGACGTTGCAGCCTCATATTCCACTACAAGGGCGCTGAGGACTGGGACCACGCCGTCAACCAAGCTAGTGACTGTGCCTCACATATCAACGACGCATGCGAGGGCCAGCGCGTGCACGCGATCCCCACTGATGGGTCAATAATAGTGGAGCCCGTCGACTGGACCAAGAGCACGGCGGCCGAGAAAATTTTCGAGGATCTGAAGAGCCGCCTGAGCCCGGACACCACACACAACAGCCCTGTCGACTTTTTGATGGTCATTGGCGATGGACGGGACGATGAGAAGGTATTCAAGTGGGCCAACTCCCTGGGAGAGGAGAAGAAGATCAAAGAGGTGGTCACAGTGAGCCTCGGGAACAGGAATACGGAGGCGAGCTGCACAATGACGCATGGAGTGAGTGGCGTATTGCTCGTGTTACAGAAGCTGTCAGCGACCGGCCTCTCGTTGAGCTGAGCGACGACCACATGAAGGCTACTCCGACGACTCCGACGACGGGGAGGCTACATGGCAATTTCAACAAAGAAAACCTTTGAAGTGGTCTTTGAAAACTTTTGAGTTGACTGAGCGGTCGGTCTAGCCCTACTTGTGGTCCCGGACAAACGCACATTCTTTGTTGTCGGAGTTGACCCATGTCGGTCAGGCAGCCTGCGTCACGACAGCCAACCACTCACGGATGCGCCGAGTGACAGGCATGCTTGATCTGCCGCTCCCTGAAGTTACCTGTTTGATCTCTTGAAGCTCATTTCTCCCCTCCCATGGTCGATTACGTCTCCTTTGTTCTGCGGGTTTTCTGGGCGTTGGGAAGCATGGCGACTTGGGATTTCTTTTACTTCTGCTTTCCCCTAGACACACCTGACGGACAAGATAAAGCTTCGCTAGACTTGGTTTTTGTGTACGACAGGAAGTTTGCATTTGGCTGCAATGGGGAGGGGGCTAACTGCATCCAATCACATACACATACACATACACACAGCATACATGACTGAACGCTCGTTCCATACAGCAGCGCGTTCTCAACCTACCCGGACTCGTTGTATTGTATTGTACCATCACTGTATGAATACTCGCCTCCATACTACCTACCTCTCCATAGATACAATGTAATTGTACGACAGACATTGGCCTTTTCGATGATGCATAGTGTGACCTGATTGACATTCAGTTCCCCCCCAACCCAACCCCTCGGGGAATCACGTAGTTGAAAGAGAGCCCAAGCCAATGTACGAGTAGTCCCATACAAGCAACGTTCCCAGCACACCCTGAGCGCTAAAACTTCTAATTATGTTCATCAACGCTAGGCGTAGTATATGCCGTGCCGCCTGCGAAAGCGCACGACGAAAGAAAACCAAAAAAAAAAAAAAGTACGGCGTAATGGAACATTTAAGAGAAAGCTCAGGGCGCTCAACCTTACTTGAAAAGGGCATATCGGGCCTTTGACTAGTACCAGTCGTTCTGAATTACACTACCCTCCTGTTCACCGGCAGACAAGCTTCGTTCTGACGTAGAGATAGTCCAGAAAAACGGCGCCCGGCGCCGAAGAGAAGCGGCACGAGTCTTGCCCATTTCTTTCGTTCGATGCTTGTCTGAAATTGGTCATTGGCCGTGCGTTTTGTTGATCTCTTTCTTGATGTTTGGCTTCCTCCTTTAGTAAGTCATTTCAGGTAAGCTACCTAGGTGATATACCTCGTCGAGGTACATGTAAATCCAACAAAATGTTTTACTAGCCTAGGTAGCTAGTAATTGCATCGACGAGAATAGAGGAAGACAGGTAAACGGGTGTCATCCACCGTTCGAGGTGAGCTCGTCTCTAAATTTGTATACAAAGAACAAGGTGTGACTGGGAGAAAAAAGAAGGATAGGTTTTGTATAACGTCGTGCTCGGTACCAAGAGAGATTTCGGGACCGAGAGAGTCTTCAGAGTTATACCGCAGGAAGCCGATGGGAAGCTCAATGGTTCTTTGAGGGAAAAAGAAAAAGGGGGAGGGGAGGGAACATGATGGGAAGGGGCGCGATCGCGAACTCGACCAGTGGGGAGGTTGCCATGGGCAAATTACCAAGGTATTCTTTGTTCAAAAGTGCGCGAGAAAAGGAAAAGAAGAAAATGAGAAAAATTAAGGGAGAGAGAGAGAGAACAGGGGGCCCAGTGCGACGGCATTCACATGATAATCAACAATCTACTTTCGGTTAGAAAAAGGAGGCATTGTAGGGCTTGACACATATCCCCATGCTCTCTAACCAGCTACCGTTGAGTTTCCAAGCGTGTGTGGCTTGCATTTTCGCCAGGACCGGAGGGGGAATGCCACCAAAAAAGACAGAAAGAAAGAGGTAACGTGACGTTAGCCCCCAGTTCAATGAGTACTGGCGCCTCTCGGGAAGTAGACAGCCAGCGATACCCGGGCAGCGTAGTATAAGAATCTTTGTTTGTTTGCGAACTTTCGACGGCTGTGTTCAATGTCTATTTATGATTGGGTTGGCATGTTACCTAGAAGAGGAACTTTGGTGGGAAAGCCTAGCGTCAACGGTTAGTGTGGCAGCACTAGAACAACGCCGTTCTTTTCTTGCTGCGCCGTAACCATTGTGGGGATTTGTAAGCATGTAGGGAAGTCTTCCTTTCTGCCAGACTGGGCAAAGCGTAGATGCTCAGTTTGTTGAAGCCCCCATTCGCGATAATAGCGAGTTTTGAGCACAGAAGGGTGGGCAGCTTGATATCTCGAAATGCTCACTATCACTCCCCCCCCCCCCCAATCCGTTGCACAGTGGACTGGGAGTCGAAGCTAGGTATGTACGCCTTTTCGGACTCCAGATATCTCTCGGCGCGTCAATTATTCCAGTCTCGTCAACTCGCGCGGGAATATGTACAGTATCCCACGAGCATTCCGAAATAACGCTCACCCGCGTGAGGCGGCTTTCCCATGTCTCGGTTACGCAAGCCATCAGATATCTCTCGGTATGCCGAAATGGATGTGGATTCCAGTCGGCTGTTGCCACACAGCACGTCGGGTACCACCATGAGCTCGCAAGAGGGTGGGCAAGCGTCACACCCCCCAAAACTAAAGGCACCTTGTTCCTCGGCCGTTGGGTGGCGCGGGGCGGTCATCCTTGATCAGGCAACGCCGCGATGAAACGTTGATAGTCAATTTCGTGTGTGTACTTGTATTGATATATGTGTGTGTGTATGTATGTGTATATGTGTGTGTATGTACAGTACCTAAGGCTGGGCATTGCAATTTCTCCTGCATCGGACAAGCGGGCCTGCCATGCGGTTAGAATTAAGTACCATGATACATAGCCTTGACAGGATCATCCGCATTGCATGCGCATACGCATTGCAGTACCGTTGGTTGGTGATACTAGGTTATGTAGCTCTGCATCCCCTGGAGATGAATCCCTCAAGTTGTGTCCTTTTGAATCCGAGCTCAAAGAGAAAGGATCCCCCGTAGTGAAGATGAAGACGCAAGCGGGTGTGTATTAGTGATCAAGGAAACGTTGGCTGTCAAGTCGGGATGTTTTCACATCCGCCTGTGACAGCGCTAATCTGTCAACACATAGAGTTGCAGTCGTTATAGCAGGTCAGACACACAGTACTATGTGTGCATGGTTGTGTTCCTTTTTAGTTCGGCCGGCTCACACCAAGTCCATTCCCCGGGAAATGCGGGTTCCACACCAACACGATCGATGTCACCACACCATTGCACACCCGCATTGGTCTGGTGCTAACGTGACTTGCATTCATAGCTGACCTCCCGACTGCAACTCTACTAAGGTAAGAAGGTCGAGCTAGAGCGAGCCCCCATCGACCGGGAATAAGACCTCTCAAGGTCTTATTCGCGGAACACTGACAAGCTTGAACGAAAAGGCCGCCGGCATTCCATTTGCTTCCCTAGAAATGTGGTAAATTGCCAGGACCGTTGGACATACGGTGATGAGAAGGCACACTTGATCTGGGGGACAATCTAATATCGCGCGGCTGAGATTGAATGTTGGTCAGGGGCAACCAACGGAGACATCCCAAATTAAGCACGCGAGACACAGCCAAGGGCGCAGGAAATATCGCGCCGATAAGAGCAAGGGCTGCCACGTGGGGCTGGAAGCCAGAGGTCTTGAGGTGATGTTTTTGGGAGTGGCTTGCGAAAAAGTGCCGTCATCTTGCAGATGAGAAAAGAGATAGATGGTTGCTGCGAGGGATGTCAACAGGATCGGTCAGCCCGGATCTCCTAATCCGCAGATAGATTTGATTGTGATAGCAGATCTAGGGTCCGGTTTTTCTCCATGTTTTCCAAGGTAGGTCGGCAAGACCCTCTGGTGTTATACTCGGGCCGTCTTGTTGCGCCATCTGTCTCGGTAATCTTGTTCCTTCCAGACTGGCATGGATTAGATGAGACAGCATGCTGAAGGTCTCAGACCCTGAATGCCTCTTGGTGAAATCCGCTTACCCACTTTCGCAATTTAGCTGTCAAGGGTAGTCCTGCTATTACTCTAGGAGCAAGAGGCGGAACTTTTGCGAGAATGTGGCTTGGGACAAGCTCCTGTCAATATTCCTGATATCGTCGATACCCTTGCTCATTTGTGGAGTCGTGGTCCTGGCGACTCGACAGGGACGCACATGCAGACATGGTACTCGTGCCTATGCAGTCCTGAGATATCACACGATCTGCATGGAAGCTATCCAATGATGAGGCTTGCCGTGAGTCCGATGGGAAGGAGCCGAGTCCGACTACTTCGTATTATCCCATCCCGATCCGGACGACCCTGCATAAAGACAGGCTGACGGGCTGGCCAGGGATATGTTGGGTAGCAAGAATCTCTCGTCGGTGTCGAAACGCAGACTTCATTTCAGTTCGTCGCACTTCCCGCACCCCAATCGCGACCAACGCCTACTGGCAGCGGGATTTGACGCTGGTCTGGAGTAAATGCTCCTCCTCGGTGTTTTGAATTGGGAGGGGGGAGGGGAGGAGGAGTGGGCCTCTCGCCAGTCTTGTCGGCCCTTCTGGCGTGCTACGATCGCAGCTACAAACATGTACTACCTACCCTATGACGGCCACACACACAGCTTTTCCTTGCAGGCCTCCCCGGTATTGACTCCCTCCGCTCGTCTAGCCTTGTCGAACACCCCCACACCAAGGCTGCAAACGGCGGAGTGCGGTCCGGGGAACAAAGGTGATGTCGGGACCGAGGCGGCATCACGCTTGACGTCAAAGGCGCGGGAAAACGAGGCCATCGCTCGAGCAGGAAGTATCTCTCTTCAATTACCGGACGGCCCTCTAAAAAAAGGTTAAATCAACGGCGAACGGGTCAAGTTTGGAAGCTTGAGGCTTCTGCCCTGGGGGCGTGATTCCCTAGGAGCTAACAGGGCCATGAGCCACAAAGATCCCGTCAAGCTACCACTGTTGGTTGGGGTTGTGGGGTAGCGCTCCAGGCTCTGCCACAGTTGATCCCTTCGGTCAGGCCGTTTGTCCTGTGCAGGGACCAGGTCCAGAGCAACAGCAGAATTGTCTTTATCAGGCCTCGAGATGTGTGCATAGGTTCAGCAAGCCCAGTCCAGCTGGCCCCCCGGGGCAAGCAAGCGGGACTTCCGCTCCGCACTAGACACCTAGAGTTGGCAGCCTGGAACGCATTCCGCTGTCAACAGCTCAATCCCGCCTTGGAGTCGTTAGTCTGGCGAATTAGCTACTCAATTCTGTCGCGGCCCAGCAGGCACTAAATTGTTCATGGCGCCGTGCTAAGAACCGTTGAAGCGAGCTAGACGATCACACTCGTCTTAGCTTTTAGTGCTATTCAAGAAGAATGGGCTGAAGTCCTTCAGGTTTGTTTACCTGACTTGGTAGAAAGCACACAAACGCGATTGAGCGTGAGTCATGCCAGATAAATGTTGTCTGGCCTAGCTGGAGAAGCAGGACACGGTCCCTCTCTGACAGACCCTAGTACCAGAGTAGGTCAAAGCTGAAATTGGTTCACAATAATGGTGTGTAGACCAGGACAAGGTTGATATTCAACCTGTCAAAATGCTCCGCCAATATGACCCAAGCACAGTCGTGATGGACGCGGTAAAGATGGAGAAGCGGGTCTGTGTGTGGCGCTTGTACGGAGGCTTCCAGAGTGCTTGTTATACCCGCCGCATTTCCAATCCTATATTCCCAAATTTCAATGACCTTCCCTGCCAGCCATCTAGCAACAGCAAACTCGCATCCCTACCGCGAAAAGGTACCCAACCTACTCTCCACCCTTGTCAGATCGCATGCGGAACAAGACTGGGTAGAGGATGTTTGCCCCTAAGCTCATAGGCAGAAAATCTTCGGCATGCCAGCTGCGAGTCTCGAGAGTGGCCGGTATGCTGCGGTATATGTGCTCGGGTGGGATGACGAGTCGCCCACGGGCCGATATAAGATCGGAGTCACCTCTGCCGCCCATCAGGTAATTTCCGAGTCTTTGTGCCTCGACAATAAAATAAATAGACGTCCCGCATTCTCGACGGGAACCCTAGAAGTGTCTCACCTGGCATTCTTCAGCCCTATTATTTTCTTTGCTCGTCCCGTTCTCTCCCGCGCTGTCTCAACGGTTTTGTATCACACAAAACCGAAAGCGTCGTCACATTCTTGTCGTTGATCACTTCTGGACCATCATACAAATTCGTCCCGTGTTGTGTCGCTCACAATTTCCCATACTATTCCCACGGCAGTTGACGATATGGCGTACTCAACGCCCTCCCCATCAGATAGCAGCTGGAGCAGCAGCTTCAGCGATTGTGGAACCAGTGCGACGAGTTCCAGCTGGCCGCCGCACGACTTGGATCTTCCCATCTCGCCGCCGATGCCCTTCGCAGCGATCTCCAATCTTCACAAGTTTTCGGTGACCTCGGCTCCCAACATGTCCCCTTCTTCAAGTCCTACATCAACCACATCCATCAACAGCCGCCCAACAGTGCGTGGGGAGCGATATGCCAAGGATGAGGACTGGACGAGACACCGAGAAAGGATCACCACGATGTACATAACAGAAAACAAGACTCTGAAAGACGTGATGGCCATCATGGAGGCAAAGCACGACTTTGTCGCCACGGAAAGGATGTACAAGGCACGCTTCAAGATGTGGGACGTCGGAAAGAACGTAACAGCTGCAGCAGTGCACAAACTTATCAACAAGGTGGAACAGCACCAGAAAAGTGGTCCACATTTGGATGGTGCTCGCAAAACGACAGACTTGGATGTTGGAGAGGACCTGGACGTCAAGAGGATCCAGAAGTATATGAAGCGTAAGCCAGTCGGGCTCAAGAAGTTAAGAGCCGATCCCAAGAGACCGTTAGACGTCATAAAAGCTTTGTCGGTCGACACTGGAAAAAGTCGCTCAGGCCGAACGAAGGTGTCCATTCCCACCATCAAGCCGGATTACCAGCAAACCCAACCTCGACTCCAGATGATGTCGCCGCCGTCAGACCTGATGATGCCATGGTCACCAAGAGAGAGCCGGGTGATAGAGGAAGGACTTCCAAATGAAATGACCCGCCTCATACAGACTGTCATCGACCAAGAGTTCAACATGCCATACCCGTTTGGCGGCTCTCCTCTGCCAATTTCGCCCGCACTATCATCCCCTTGGCAATCTATGCATCCAGGCCACAGTCAATTGTTGGTGTCAGCGATCCCTTCCTCAGTTGACCATGTCCAGGCTCCGGACCAGTTGATGCTCGATTTCGTGCTGAAGTTCCGGATAGCACACATCTTGCTCGATGACGGCCTTACGGTACAAGCGTTCGAAGTTGTCAACAGTTGCCTTGGTATCCTGTCGACTCGACTCCAGCAAACCCAAGGCTCGGACAGTCGGGCATCAGGTACAGTAATGCTGTACGCATTGACAGCAGCGTTGGAGATGGCCAACTGCTTCAACCACCTGGACATATTGCATATGCTTTTCCAGCACATCAATGTCGTATGTGCAGGCGAGCAGCCAAGAATGGCAGAGATCGCTCAACGGATGCCACAGCTGGACCGCATCCAGCAGATCTCAACGCTCAAATTCGCCAGAATGATGATGTCGCGGGCGGCGCTCGGCTACTCTGGCCGTGAGAATCCAAGCTACGGGGTATATTCCAGCACCGTGGATATCGCGATCGGTCATGAGGCTCCGGAAGAGAAGCTGCGACGCCTGCAAGCTTTCTTGGCTGACCCAATGGTGCAAAGCGTTCCGTACATGGCGGTCTGGATGGAAGAACGCATATCTCTGGGTGTTTGTGATGGTTCCCTGGCAACACAGCAAGGCTTCTGGAACGGCCACACCCCGACGGTCCGGGGATTCTCTTTATGGGCCCAGGGAGACAAAATCACGGCCGTGCTCAAGTATGCGTCAGATAGGATCGACTGGCATAGAATGGTCGGCAACTGGGCGACAGCAGAGCAGTGGGTGAGTGACGTTGCGTGGCTGGCCGAGATAGTACGCGGGTATGACGATGAAATGTCACGCAAGTTTCGGGCCGACATGGAGAGCGTCAGGTCTCCAATACTGGACCAGTCGACCCATTCTGACGTCGATTCGGATGTCGAAGGGACACCTGTAGTCGTCACTGGAGCTACGGGAGTTTCATTACCACCCATGCACTCTCTTCACGCATCGATGTCGTTGCCAGAGATGAGAGGGTTCAGGCACGAGACAGAACAGCCCATGGCGAGTCCGAGTTGGGATCACCAGACGCATGGACAATTTCCTGATACGACGCTGCCATCGTTGTGGAATGCCATGGGAGGAGTTATGGACGGGACGAGCGGGGTGGGACTGTATGATAACTCGGTATCCTTCTAAGGTGCATATTAATTGACTCGAGGGGTCGATGTGTTCGTTGTTTGCAGTGTTGTATCATGATGTGTATTTTGACGATCATCAGCGTTGGTATCCATAGAAAATGAATCGACGAATATTTTGGTTGGACATATATAGACCTGGGAAAGCTTGTGGTTGTACGAGATAGAGCGAAGCTATCGCTGGGACGAATATCAATTCTTCTTCGCACGACGTCAACGTCCCAGGACCCCTGTCTGCACGATGACATAATCGTCAGCTCCGAAATCCGGGGTAGCTCTTAGAGGGTCCTCATCCCTGCTTGTCAAAGTTGCTGCCCCGCAATCGGAGCTTTGACTTTTTGAAAAAGTTCCACTCTTGACCCATTGGATGACAGCGACTTACTCCAGAAACACCTGCTGTGGAATCAGCATTGCCGGGCTTAGCATCGATAGACTCTCGCATAGTCATTCTTCTCTTTAGGACTCTTCTCCCAATTGCCCTTCTCATCCTCAATTTTCGAGCCGTCAAATCCGACCCCAAGCAGACTATCATGCCTTCGTTTCCTCCCCCCCCGTCCAACACTCTGGACTGGGCCAACATTGGCTTCCGCATGCGAGAAGGTAAGCGACTTCCCACTATTGTTATTCTGAGCTCTCCTGTATGTTCGTCAAGCTAAGCGCAGCTCCTGTTCCAGTCAATGGCCATATCGAGTCCCACTACTCCAAGAAGACCGGCTCATGGACGCCCCTTGAGTTCGTCACCGACCCCTTCATCCGCATCCACGGCATGGCCCCTGCCCTCAACTACGGTCAGCAGGCCTACGAGGGCCTCAAAGCCTTCCGCACCCCGGGCGACTCCGCCATACAAATCTTCCGCCCCGACCGTAACGCCGCTCGCATGCAGCACAGCGCCTCCTTTGTCTCCATGCCCCCTGTACCAATCGAGACCTTTGTCGATGCTTGCCGTGCCGCTGTCGCCCTGAACGCCGAGTGGGTCCCTCCACATGACACTGGTGCTGCCATGTATGTACGCCCGCAGATGTACGGCTCTAGTGCACAGCTGGGCTTGAGTCCTCCCGAGGAGTATACATTCTGCGTCTATGTGTTGCCCACTGGCGTGTATCATGGCGTGCACCCTGTGCGATGTCTAATTTTGGATGACTTTGATCGTGCGGCGCCGAATGGGACGGGTAGTGCCAAGGTCGGCGGGAACTATGCACCCGTGCTGAGGCACTCGGACAAGGCAAGGGTCGAGGGATACGATATCACGTTGCACCTGGACAGCGCGACACACACTGAGGTGGATGAGTTCAGCACGAGCGGTTTCATTGGGGTGTTGGTCGAGGGCGACAACCACACCGTGGTGGTACCAGATTCGAAGAACGTCATCAACAGTGTGACGAGCGAGAGCGTACAGGGTATTGCGAAGAGCTTTGGTTGGAAGGTTGAGCAGCGGTCGGTGAGTAATCCAGGAAGAGAGATAGGGAACAAGGCACGTTATGTCTCTTTTGCTTACGCGATTTGCAGATAAAATACGCAGAGCTGCCTAACTTCTCAGAAGTCATGGCCGCCGGCACGGCCGCGTCTCTGGTTCCTATCCGCTCCATCACGCGACGTATGGCCGCCTCAGATCCCATGTCTCTGGCGGCCACTGTCAAGTCTCACTCCCGTCTATCGGCCGACAACGCCAAGGGCGAGGAGACTGTCACTTACATCCCTGATGAGCAAGAAGATGCTGGGCCACTATGCCTGAAATTGCTGAGCCAGCTCAAAGCGATCCAGACCGGCAAGGCAGAGGACAAATTCAACTGGTGCTTTAAGGTCTCCGCTGAAGACCGAGAGAAGGCCAAGGGCCACGAAGTCGTGACAAACGGGTCTAGCAATGTTGATGTGAGTGTGGGCCAATTGGACTAAGAATGGCCCCTAGTCTGTCCAACTGACAGCAGAGGCTGTCAAACTGTTGTAATCCTCACAGAGTGCAACGCTGCCTCGTTATTGCACTCCTCGGAACGGAAAATCATAGATTCGCATGAGAATAGAACAGGGTCTCGCAGCCGGGCAAAATTACGATACGCAAAGATGGTGACCAAACCCACCAGCCTTGGCATTACTGAATATTTATGTTCAAGTCTTTCGTGGATATCATTCACGCCAAGAAACCAGGTGCTGCTTGGCCTTCCCCAGCTTTACCATGATTATGATAGGCGGTTCAGTTGCGGCGGCAAATTCACCAAACCCGAGACTAACCCAAGCAGTACACCGTTCTTGATCACCATGCATAATTGTGGGTATGCGTACCCATTATTTAGGGCCCGCAAGGACCCATGCGCCTCGGGACGACCCATTTCTGCACGCCGGCAGGCCAGAGTGGATGCTTGAAAAAGAACGCACAAGACTCAGCACGTGTTTCGCACACCAACCTCATGGGCGGCCTCAGAGGGCGGCCGTGTGGTCACAACGATAGGGCAGCAGGCGCTAGGACTCGTTTTGTCGTACGAAGCTTTCGGCTGGCTTATCTCTGGCCGGCGTTATCTGACCTGCAGCTCTTTGGTAATAATCTATGCTCAGGTTCCGCATCCGTGGGCCATCCTACGGTGTGATTCGATGTGTGCAATGCTGTGCAATGTTGTACAAGCCGAGCAGCACCATGACTCCGGATCTGGTCTTACGTGCCATGATTGTTGATGTCGCCGTGATTCGTGCGTCCTATCTTGCATGCAGTGTGTGCTGCAGACCAATTGGGGTTGGTGAGAATCATGAGCGACAGGGCTCGGCGGGGAAAAAGCAATATTGCATGAGGCTCTTTACATCGGTCTGCCGCAATTTGCGCGAACTGAAAGTTTATGTGGCACCATAACAAGGCGACAAGCCGGGAGCTAACCAACAAGCATCCAAACACGGTGGTGTGAAACCAAACGCTAGGCTTAACGTCTATCTAACTTCTCACCTTGCTGCTGCCAGCGGGCCCTGGGAGTTGGCCTGATACGCTTGAACTTTCAGCGCGGGACCTATTCCTGGAGTCTTATTTTTGGGGTCGATCTGTCAGTCTGTCCAAGAGGCTGAGGAAACATGCAGCAATCAATCCCTTGCTCCTGAGCCTCGCCGGACTAGGCAAGGTTCAGCCCGGGGTACTGGCCCTACAGCCTAAGGATCAGGAACGTGCTACCGTATCCTCGAACCAGATCTCAGATTGACAGAGACATGATCAGCAAAGCTGCTTGCAGGATCTGGGGAGGAAGGTTACATTGTTACCGGCATCAGCCGTGGTGCTTGTCATTCATTGTTGGGGCAGGATGCTGCAGTCACCTCCACACACCACTATATCACATAGTGCACCGCTGCGCCAGCTCCTGCAAGCCGGATCTGGCGGCGCTCCTGGGGCGTCATCCTAGACAGGACACTAAATCTGGGAGTTCTCGAAAGCTGGATGCTTCACATGTAAGAACATGCCGCGATGCCGCAAACGCCACTTTGTCCGAGGATTAGGATTGGTAATTCGGGCGGGGGCATGTCACCCCTAGCAGACAACAACCTATATCTCAACTCAAACGAGATAGTCGCGCTACCTCCCAACTAGCATGAAATCAAGATCACTTGCAGCTAGAACCCAATCCATCAAAGAGACACCCGTAGTAGCGCATCTAACGTCAGTGCTCCCCTTCCGTTGGGAGCCTGGCCAGACCCCGACAATTTTTTTCCCCTCTCTGGCTTTATTTGTCTTGCGTACACAGCCCCGGCCGAATTTGTCCTTCAATTGATGCCACGGCGAGTCGTGCTGGTGCATTGATTACTATCCGCGTCGCGATACCCAAATATCCCTCAAAGTCTCCACAAGTCCTCACCAGTCCTCACAAGATGCCCTCGTAGCTCAAATAAATTCCCATCCCACACATCATATTTCTCACCACACTTTTCTCCTTACAACACTGCCAAGCAACTCATTGTGTCTCTTGGGCAAGAAAATCATTTTGTTGTCTTCAAAGGCTGTGTGGCCGGCGCATCTGCCGAGCAAACTCACGTCGTCCTCCTTCACCGCGCACGTACAATTCCTCGTCAGTTGACACCAGTCACACACACTCACACACACAAAATGTCGGACAGTATCTCTCCTCTCCCGGACGCCTTGTCGCCAAGGCCCGAAACCCTCGCACCGCTCTCACAGCCCGCCACCATCCGCATCGCCGATGGCACGCACCCCAAGGACCTGCGCCGATCCGAGTCGGAGCAGCGATTCCGCCCACTCCCTGGCAACACCGATACCACCGCGCTCGCAGGCGGTATTTACAACACACGAGCGCTGTCGCGCACGGCCACGCAGCGCAGCGTGAGTCTTTCGCGGCAGCACAGCATCGACCGGGCGCGACTGGGCGATGGCGACGGCGAGGAGGGTGACAATTGGCGCGAGAGCGAGAAGCCCAAGATGAAGCAGGTGTATAAGGGCACGACGCTGATTTGGCTTGCCTATCAGAGTGTGGGTGCCATTTATGGCGATATCGGGACGAGCCCGCTGTATGTGTTCAGCTCGACATTCACAGCTGCACCCGATTACGACAGTCTGTTGCAGGTACTCTCATTGGTATTGTGGTCACTCTCGATCATGGTCACGTTCAAATACGTTTTGATCATCTTGAGAGCGGACAATGAGGGCGAAGGAGGCACATTCTCGTGCTACTCTCTCCTGACTCGTTTTGTAAGTTCCCAATGCGGAAATTTTCGCTTGGCAAAGGGCCCCCAGCTAACGCACCAAATCCCCAGGCCAACATCACACAACGCGATCCCGGCGAGCAGCAGCTGGTTCATATGGAGCGCCATTTAACTGGAAATATGGCTCCGGCCAATCGCGGGATTCGTGCCGTTCTTGAACGAAGCAAATTCTTCCGTGGCACGCTCAAGACCATTGGCGTGCTAGCCGTGTCGATGGTTCTGTCTGACGGCGTCCTGACACCTGCACAGTCTGTTCTCGGCGCCGTGCAGGGCTTGGAAGTTGTCAGTTCCGACATCAGCAGTGCCACTATCGTCGGCACGTCCTGCGGCATTATCATCCTGCTGTTCGCGATCCAGCCGCTTGGCACGGCGCGCCTGGCGTCCATCTTTGCCCCCATTGTTATCTTGTGGACGGCGTTCCTCGCTGGCTTTGGGATTTACAACCTTGTCAAATATGACCACAGCGTGCTCAAAGCGTTTAATCCGTACTATGCGTTCCAGTTCTTCATTCATAACAAGACGGAGGGATGGAAGATGCTTGGCGGTGTACTGTTGGCGTTTACAGGTGTCGAGGCGCTGTTCGCGGATCTGGGCGCGTTCTCAATGAGGGCGATCCAACTGAGTTGGATGTGTTGGACGTATCCATGCTTGTTGCTGGCGTACACCGGCCAGGCAGCGTATATCTCACGGTTCCCCGAGGCGTACTCGAACCCGTTTTACAACTCGGTGCCGCCAGGAATGTTGTACCCAAGTCTGGTGGTTGCTGTATTGGCGGCTATTGTTGCTTCGCAGGCTATCATCACTGCCACTTTCCAGGTAAGAAAGTTCCGCCCCCTCCCTTTCCTAGGCATCGCCTCGCTAACTCTGTGCTCAGCTCACCAGCCAAATCATGAAACTGTCCTACTGCCCACAAGTCAAGGTCGTGCACACCTCCAAAACCTTCCATGGACAGCTCTATGTGCCTTTCCTCAACTGGCTGCTGATGTGTGGCACCATCCTCGTCACCGCTGTCTACTCCAATACGACTCGTCTTGGCAATGCCTACGGTGTCTGCGTTATGTTCGTCACATTCTTTGACACACTGATGGTCTCGCTCGTGGCGCTCATCGTCTGGCGTATCCCGCCCTGGCTTGTCGTCCTGCCTGTGCTCTTTTTCGCCTGCCATGACGGACTCTACCTCTCGTCTGCGCTGAACAAGGTCCCCGACGGCGCATGGTTCACCCTGACCCTCGCTGCTATCATGGCCTCGTTATTCCTGCTGTGGCGCTACGGCAAGGAAAATCAGTGGCGCGCAGAGGCTGAGGACCGCTTCCGCCTGAACAGCCTCGTCATGAAAGACAGCCAGAGCAAGCTGCACCTCACGCCGCGCTGGGGTGGTGACCAGCTCTCGCAGATTCGAGGTCTTGGTATCTTTTTCGACAAGACTGGTGTGATGACACCGTCCGTCTTCACGCAATTCGCCTCCAAGTTTGTCGCTGTCATGGACGTCACCGTTTTCTTCCACCTGCACCCTGTCGAAGCCCCTACCGTCCCCGATAATGATCGCTACTCTGTCTCCAAATTCACCACGATTCCGGGCTGCTACCGCCTTGTTGTCAAGCACGGCTTCATGGACGAGGTCATCTCGCCGGATCTCGCGGCACTTGTGTACGAGAAGGTGCGTGAGTTTGTGATCCGCCAGGCACAACGCGGCGAGGCCATGCGTCACGAGGACGAGGACGACAGCGCGAGAAGCGCCATTGAGAACGTGGAGGGCCCGGATGCGAGGAGCGGCGAGTCAACGACACCCACGGCGACGAGCAGCAGCACCGATGCCAAGGTGGCGGCGTCGTCCGCCGCGACCGCGACCGCAAATGTCGCCTCCGGCGTGCCGTCACCTACGACGCCTGGCATGACCATTAGCTTTGCGCCTGATATTTCGGGGCCGCGGGAGCGGCACATCTCTGAGAAACACCCTGTCGAGCTGCGCGACGAGGCCGTGGCTGCTGAGCTGGCGCGTTTGGACCGGGCGTATGCGGCCAAGATTATGTATGTTGTTGGCAAGGGCCAGATGAAGATTCGGAGCGACGCTGGGATCTTCAGAAAGGTACTGTTGGAGACTTTCTTGTGGATACGGGATAACACGCGAGCAAAGATAGCGAACTTGAGGCTGGCGATGGACAGAGTGGTAGAGGTGGGCTTTGTCAAGGAGATATGACCAGAGCTTTTGGGGTGGTATTTTGAACATAAGTATGCGTTCAGCTTGTGGTCCGGGAATCGGTGGTGATAAGACTTCATGATTTGGCATAGCGATACAGTCTGGTATATGTAAATACTTATAATAGCACTTAATGCTCCAAATATCAACTTCCCGCACATCGCGGCGATGCACCTCGTATCCCCATGTCTCTTTTCTCAGTGGTGATACCGACTGCGACACCCGCTCACAATGGGTTGGCGGAGAGTCTTACTTTTTCATATTCTTCCTGAGCGCTTGAGTTATATCGTGGACACATCGCGAGGGTAAGTGCAAAATATTTCTGCGACAAGGTGTATGCACTGGGTGGATTTCTTGGTAAGACCGAACTCCGAGGACCGAATTCCCCGAACTGCTCGGGCCCTGTCTCATGCTACTCCAATTACCTCGGCACCAGAAGGTATGCACGACCGTCTTTGACTGCAAGCAAAAGGAACACAGTACTCTTTCCGTCTGTACTCAAGGATACCGTCAGTCTTGGAAATCAAGTGCTTCACTGTTGCTGGTTGAGAATGGTGTCACTTAAAGATGGCATCGCCATCAAAGCAGTGTCGTCTCATGAGTACTCGGCGTACTTCCACGACAGCTGGTGCATCGGTTCAGGTCAGTGATCTCAAGGCCTAACAACAGACCCGCGCTGCCATTAACAATGAGATAGTTCCCCATGGAGGATACGTTACCGCTTGCTTCATGCAAGTAGCCGAAACCCATTTCTCAAAGACCCTGGCCCAACAGAACCAGCCTCACACGATAGCACTACACCTTGAGTTCGTCAGGAGAACCGAGGTTGGTCCGGCCACGTTCAAGGTCCGCGACGTCAAGCTTGGCCGCCTTGCCTCGACAATTCACATTTCGCTCTTTCAGAATGGCCGTGAAGAAGTGCTAGGCTACTTCATCCACGCAGATATCCCGCGGGAGTCAGGTCCCTCGTTTGAGACACACTGGAGCCTCGAGCCGCCCTCGGCACCCGCCAGCATCTCCGCCCTCGCTGCTGGTTCAGACCCCAACTGGGCAGAACAAAAGGCCATGCCCTTCGCGGGATTCAGAAAGGCCTCTCAGAACGTCCGCTTCTTTTTCCCTCGGCACGGCCAGCCCCACAAGGGTAGTATCGCAGACGAGTGGATTGCGATGAAGTCTGGCGAGAAGTTCACCAATGTCAGCCTCGGCATGGTGGTAGACATGTTTCCGCAGATGATCGAGGCCTTCCGCGACGATGCCGATCCCTATGCGGTAGAGCCCGACCACAACAGCGCTGAGACGGAGTCTGGGCTGCGGAAGAAGGGGATGGCCAAGTTCTGGTATCCAACGCTGCTGCTCAACGTGGACGTCAAGAAGGCGCTTCCTGAGGAAGGTGTCGATTGGCTTTTCTTGCGGACTAGAGCGAAGCAGATCAAGAACGGCCGGTTTGATATTGAGGTTGTAGTCTTAGACGAGCTTGGAGACATTGTGGCATTAAGTCACCACGTTTGTATGGTCTTGCCTGCAGAACGGAATCTGGCCCAGCGTAGAACAGGTAAAACGGACTTGAAATTATAGAAGGGGCATTTTATTTTTCACACCAATGGCTATGGCAGCATGGCATTCCGGGACACCAATCTAAACCACACCTCGGAAAACGAAAATCAAGAAGTTTTACAAGACCGGTGTTGGGGATGCTGGTAGAGAGGGCATAGCGGTCCGCTTCTGGTTTGCCAGAGATGTCACCGCACTAATGACACTTTGCACATCCTCCACAGCACCGCAGGCGGCCATCAAATCCATGTCCTCCAACGCCTCACTCTCGAGCATTTCCGGGGCAAGTACCGCGGTGATAGCTGAGAGTGCGCCAATGATCGTAGCAGCATCCTCACAAGAAAATGAGCTACTGTCAGTCTGCTTGATATCGACCCCGAGGTTCAAATGGCCGACCATTGCGTTTGTTTCGTCGGTCTGAACAACAGCTGCACAACGTCGTATTAGAAAATGATCCAGGACTTTGAACAAGATCACTGTGGGAATGTACGAAGTAGGAAGATACATACTGATCTCGTTTGGTGCATTGCACATTCTTGCAGAGTAGGTGCACACCATATTGCCGTCGCCAGTCCCTGTGCCGGAACATCCTCTTTCGTCCAGGGTCTCACCGTCTCTCCGGAGGCTACATCGGCTTTCCAGGTCCGAGTCGCTTCGTTCGAAGAGAACTTTGTTGTCGCGATGGCGGATTACGCGCCGTACTTTGCTCGGCTGGATGGGGCCCTCGCCGCAACCTGACCCTGTCATATCCGCTTCTGCTTGATATGTGACATTAGAGCAAAGACCTAGACCATCGTCTTGCATGGCCGCTACCCAGCTAGAAATGCCTACGGCGAGCATCTTCTGTATGTCGGAACTAGAGTTTCTACGGAGATTGTCAGTCGCTATCTTGGGGTAGACAAGCTCGAAAACCGCTGGAACGTACCCAGTAGCATCCTGAATGTACATCTCTGGTACAAGTGGCTCTTCACCTCCCGAAAGGATATACTCGACATTGTCCATGGTAGCCATATCTTGACCGCAGCTTGTTCCCTGGCAATTTGCACTCAACTTCTCAAACAGCTCTTTGGAGAGAGTCTTTCCGTCATCCCCATCTTCTGCATCGCCGATGGCAATGGTCGAATTCGATACCCATGCGATGATTTTTGGCTTGCCTGTCGGTGTACAGCTAGAGACCGATGTACAGGTCTCTTGATCCGCAATACCACCGACGATTGTACACGCCTGGCAATTACTTGTCCATGTCGATGTTGCGGTGGTGACTGTTGCCTGCGCGCCGGTGGCTGGTATCGTGCTGTAGGCGCAACTGTCGGACTGATGACCGGTTTTGGCGACAGATAGAGGGCTGAGAGTCGCGGTCTGGTCGCAAAGGCAATAAGCTTGGTTGATTCCCTGGTCAGGGTCTTGGTTATGCAACACACATGTTGGCTTCGGGGCAGTAGTCGTTGAGTGAGTGATTGTTGTATTAGCTCTTGTACCATTGGAAGAGGCGGTATGCTTTGCAACAGCCAGAGAGATGGAAGGGAAATGGATGCTTTGCGCTGCAAGAGCCTGGTGAGTTTTCGTCGTGGTCGGAAGTGTACTATTATTCTGCCCTGCAGATACTTGTTCCACCAGCAACCCGGCGATTAATGCGAGCACGGCTTGATTATGAATTGAGATAAACATCGTGAAGAACTTCGGATACATTCAAATTTGGTAAGTAAACCAAACCTTCGATAACAACCTGACTCCTGAGCCATGTTGGACCGTATGTTTTGTATCAATGAGAATGTTACAAGAAGTCCATGGGCTTCCAAAGGACGAAACCCCGGGCCTCCTCCCTCAGCCTGTAGCGATAAGACTGTTGGAATCAAGATGGTAAGCCTGCACCCCCTCTGTTTGATGTTTGATTTGGTGAGCCGTGAGACGGTGAGGCCATATCGGTACTGTGTATGTACGGATGGCCGACGACCAGGTGGCCTAGATGGCCATGACTGATGAGCGGTGTTTGTAAACACAAGTTTGATCCTTTTGGATGATTGGAATGACAAGACTAGACGCCGAATATCTTGATAGCATGCTACTCATCTCAATCTGGGCTGTTGGGGAATAGGATGTGTCTACATTCATGAAATTCTAGACGAGAAATTCCGTTGAGACCCATGTGATTCGATGCCGAATGAAAAGATGTACAGTGCAAGGCATGAATGTGAATGTACTTGACACTAATGCACTTTTTAATTGCACTTCTGCGTCATTGATTGCGCAAAGTAATGGGCAGGCAGGTATTCAGGTGCGTGGTGTTGGATGGTGGAGCAGGAAAAAAAAAAATCTCAGTATTAATGGGACCTGCCCATATGCAGTTGTGTCATGCTGATTGAATTGCAAGTAAAATAAGTATCAAACACCTCACGTCAGCCTACAGTATTCATAAATAGGGACCCCGTGGACATGCAATCAGCTTGAGATGGCCAATTACGTGGCCCATACGAAGCCCAAAAATAGAATTACAGGGCCCTGCTCTGTGATGAGCACTATAAACGTTCCAAGGTCCCAATTTGGGATTTGTGATGAAACTTTTGCACCTTTCCGTCTCACCTACCAGCTGCAATCGCTGGAGGAAGATAGTCGGGCATTTCAGAAGCCCGTATCGTGCGTGCTGAACATCGGTTATGCAACCGCATGAGAGCACCATCGGCGGGCCCGTCCACTCTATGGCGAGCTATATCAATGTCAACCAGAGAGCCACGAATAAAGCCTTGATACATTGCAAATTGTGCTTCAGAGGCTGTTAAAGCACTAGGATAGACTTACGCCTATTGTGTGGAGAAGGCGGGCGAGGCAAATTGCGTGACAGTACGTGCGTGCGTACATCCCCCATGTGTCCGCGGCGCGAACGGAGTCCATTCTGCCCCAAGTAGTTCTCGGGCCCAGGAGAAAATGGTGAAATGATGGCATCTCGACAAAAATCGCAACCTATAAATCGAATTTGTGAATAAAAATATTGCAATGCAAATTAGATGTGCGGCGTGACCGACTGAGAGAGACTGTCGAGACAGGATAAACTAACTGGGGAGCAGGGTAGGTATCCAACTTACTGTTGCGAACAAAGCTGTTTATCCACATCCGGGAGATAGGTTCACAATTATTCCGGTTGTCAATCAGATATGGGATTCCTGCTTGTCTCCACCCCAAACGGCAGGATTGGCTCATCAGAAACTCAGGACCTCCCCCGAGCAAAGCATGTTCCCAAAAACGACCAGACTCGCCCTCCTGATTATTCCCAAAACCTCTTGCCGTCACATTTGGAGGTGTGTTAGGTACAATTCTGCCACACAAGAAGCCAATGAACACATGCACGAGCTCATGGGCCACTGTAACAGCCATCTGAAAAGTGAAAGCGTTGTATTCGTCTTCTGCATCTTGAGCTGCCTCCCGCCTCCCATTGCGAGAATATGCCGTCTGCATTGAGGCCGCATACAACAAATTGTCAACAATCTGGTCATTTGGTACTATTAGTACTTGCTGAACATCAAGACTTCATCTTGAGTGTATAGATTGTGGTTTGCTGAACATACAGTCTTGTTGAGATACACAGTGGCTGCAATTTTGGGATTGTACTCCAACATTCGTTGACCCCAGTTTGCCTTCGCTGTACTACCCTCTCCACGAATGGTGTTTGTAAGATACAAGTTGGGAAATCGTAGCTGAATACTGTCCAGAAAGAAATCGACACAAGAGCTCATGCTTTGATTGTAGTTCCGGAAATTGTGAGGCCGCTCCACGGCATCCCAGCCAAGTATAGCGCGTTGACCGCAATCATCCAGGCATTGCCGACCTTTGGGGGACCGTAGCACACAGGCAGCGAGATGCACGAAGTGAGATACCACTAAGAAGATCTCACTGGCAGAGTTGATCTGAGTCCAAGTTTCAGGATGTGGGTGCCATGGAGTAAGATTCGAAGTTGGATCTGTAAAGATTCTGAATTCTCCTACGACAGTGGGTCCCACGAGTCCTCGCGCTCGGTTCTGGGCCATAGTGTCCTTGGGCCAGCAAAGACTGCAGGTGCATAGACGTGAATCTCTGGAATGGAAATAAAGAATAGACAAGCAAAAATTGAGAGGATCTTCAGTCGTGCATATCGAGGCTCTACCCTGAAGTACTCGCACTGAAGACCCAGAACTCATATCATAGGCACAAGACCGATTATATATGTTCGAACGTGCAATGCGGTTCTCGGATAGCAAAGCTGCAAAGCCATAATTCCCGGGATCTATCATCCATGCACTGGGATATTGGAAGTGGCACAGTTTTGTTGGCCCGTTTGAAGCCAAAAACCGTGACCATTCATCGTGATGGCCAGAGAGCTTTCCCAACCAACATCACTCAGTGTGTGCCGGCCAATTCTTTAGTCCGCGCAACTCTCTGCAAATCAGCGTATCTATTCCAGCTGCAGCCAACACACTAGAAGCATGTATTACCAAATTACATTCCAAGGTTCACTGGATATAGCCTAGGGACGTCCGGCCTCGAAAACCTCCCGTATAATACCTACTCCTTCTGCAATCTAGAGACATTGGTATCTTGCTATTACAGCGCATTGGCATGCGTCTATGAACTAATATTGATTCACATAATATACAGAGCAATGCCTGAGTAGGTAATTTCAGTACAAGGTTCAAATGGTCGACCGCATCCACCATTACAACAAGTAAAATGCCTGGGTCGCAAGTGAGCTAAGCGCTTTGTACCTAGGTAGGTTGTGGAACAGGTCATACAGCAGTTGCAGTACAATTGCAGAGCTGGATCGATGCAGTATGGCCTGCGCGGCCGCACGTACAGACCCGGTTCACACCCTTTTTTTTTTTTAGCGAAGACGCATCCATTAATAGGTTAAAAAAGAATAAACTTGAGACTGAACCGTGACGCCGCGTTGCTTCCGCGCCTGCGGAAGCGTGCCCGTGCGGCATAGCAAATAAGGTTTTATTAAAATATCACCATTACTAAGCAGAGTTGCAGCAGTATGATGAACGCCCGTCACCAGTGATGCTTTGCCGAGAGCTAGCTGGCCATTCCCTTCTCTCTGACACAATATTCTTCTTTTCAAGCCCTAATAACGGATGTCGCCAGACTGCCAGCTAAAACCCGGGCAGACACACCAGACAATCTTGACCAATATATTCGATAAATATGGAGTCAGATCCCAACTATGTCACTACTCCACGGCCCAATTTGGTCGAATACATGCGCGCAGACCAGTGCCTGGATGAAGCCCACCAAGGCGCGTTCGACAACGCCGTATCGAATGTACTGTTTTTGAAAATCGCGGAGATCACATTTGCGCAGATACTCGATGGGTTTCCGCTAAAGGACAACGCCTTTGGTAATAGGGGCCATGGTAACACAATCTGGGACCCAACCCACAAACACAAGACCCTTTGTCCGGGCGTAATGGACCGGGTAATTCAATTTCGAGAGTCTTTCAACCCGAAAGAAATGGATATAGAAGTTGAGGTAAGTCCCCAGTTCCTTGTATGGCTCCGTCACTCCAACGAAATCTATTTTGACTCTTGTATACCCAGGCTTTACGCCGTTTCCAAAGCGTACCCGCAGATTCTCGTGCTTCACATCTGGCACTCATAGAGCTGACTGCAAGAGCTGTTCACCGTATTGCGGTGTTGCTTTTTAAGCTCGATGATTCATGTCACAAAGGAGAGAGCCCCTTTGGAGAGCGACCAGAAGGCTTTCCCCCAGTTTACCCAACCCCTTTTACTCTAAGCGATTATAGATATGTTGAGCAGTACCCAGACGGTGTAGCCGATGTGGTCGGCTACTGGGCTGAGGATCAAATATTCGGTGGTGTGGTGTTGTTTGAGCGTATTGACGGTAGTGACGAGGTGCGTCCATTTCCGAGATCTTGACCCTGAACGACTCCAAAAGTCGCTCCAGATATATCCTGACTCCTGCTGAACTACTTACAGTATAAAGAAGTTTGGTTCCACTCACACCGCGACCAAATGACGAGGAGACCGTATGCTCTTACGGAAGACCAAAAAGCAAGCCTTGTGCATTTCATTCGCGCAGCAAAGCCAGATGACGGCGTCCTCCCAATTCTCGGAGACAGGACCAACCGTCGCCGAGTCGATTCTGAAATCGCCATCCCGGAGTACGGTATTTATAGAGACAGATGGGAACGCCAGATCGAGCGATGTGATTACAATGACTATGTCATGAGGCGACGAGACGTTTGGGATGACATAGATTACCCGGACGGACCAGAACCATTGCTATGGAAAGGTTGAACGTGTGTGGTCTGAGAGGGCTTACAGTTTAAAAAAAAAAAGAGACATCCTTATCCTTGATGAATTGTATTGAGGTGACGAGGGGTACTTTTTCTGAGCTATCAAGCATCACATTTAGTCAGGTAAGGAGCGTTGTAACAAGTGCACCTGATTACATGGTTTACCTCGTATTCAAATAATGCTTTCAGGTATCATTACAAGTACGTACATTGAATACTTCAATGTAATAAGACACATGTCCCACAAGAGGCCACATGAGGCGGGCAGTGGCTGAACATGGTTTCTATGTCCTTACGTAGCATTTGGGTGGAGATACGTCCAAACTTACGCCTTGACCAGAACCTTGTAGCCAGACACCGGAGAGCTAGCCATTTTTCTTCTTCTTTGTGTGGGAGAAATCGTCTCAACTATGGCAGGATGGGAAAAGCGACGTCCGTACAGGCGGTTATGAATGTTCAAGTCACACCACTAGGTACAGTCCAGCACCAGAGGGTAAGAGAATTCAGAACATTTCATTCTTCATCTCGCATGCAAGCAAACGATGACAATGAAAGAGATTAAATATTGCGATGAAGATAACGGGTTCCAAAAATTCCCTAGTCGAGCGAAGTCAACTAGAAGCGAGCGGGCACGTGATAGTTCTCAACTAGCAAAATCGCATACTCAGGCGAACCTTCAATGTAGTGCGTAAAGCCTCTGCACTTGGATGAAGAGAAAGGGGAGAGATCATAGTCGAAATTGATGGATGGAAAGGCTGAAGTATGTATTTATACGAGCACGTCCGTGCCTAATACATTTAGGAGGTTTCTGTCAGCCTAATGTGTACGAAACGGGTCTCGGTCAGATGAGTCATTCTGAATCTAGGCAGGTATCTAACGTTATACAGGTCTCTTTAGGCAACGCGGATCATCCATCTTAAACTATAACTATGAGTCTGCGGCGAGTTTCCATTTTCAATCGAGTGCCTTCTGGGTGACTCACACCGGCAACAAACCCAGACAGGGTGGTCTTCCGCACTGGCAGAAAGACGCCTACAACTTATGTATGGTTTGCATGTTGAATAAGTACTATGTCTGAGCGACGATTCAATGAATGCTGGCGATACAAGATCCAGAAGCATTCGCCACGAGACTTGGACAGTATTCAGTGACGATCATGCCAAATCATTCCCATCAAATGAGACACAAGCTCACTCTCTTTGAATCCAAGGCATGATCCCAGTCTTCTGTCATATAACCGTATGTGAAACCAACACGCTCGAAGACAAACTCATGTTGTTGGACAAATCCGGGCTGTCTACATTTCATTTCTGGTCTGGCATCGACCAACAACAAAGCACCTTCGCTTCCGTATCCTCCGCTCCCTCCAAAAGCAGGAAATGGCTTCGAGCAAAATCTCAGACACCACAATTGACGCATGACAGTGCCTTTTTCGGATATCCTTCCGGGCAGTATGGGCTGTTGTTCAAGTCTTGATACGTTGTCAATAGCAGTCGCCGGGCTCCGGACTCCATTCTTGACCAGGTGGACACGAATATCAAAGCCACCCGGTGGAGCGTTGGGCGGTATTTGCTGCATCCAAAATTCGACCGTCATGATTTCTCCCGTCATGAATATATACCCATAGGACACTTTACCGTGTTCAAAGCCAACATCTTTCTGTTTACAGACCGGAGGATGCAGGTCGTGGTCCACAGTGACGAAGTAGTTGTCGAGGTCGAAGAGGTCGTGAGCATCCTTCCAAGCAACTCCCCGCTGAATGCTAGCCCAGCTCCAGCTTGGCGCAAGATACCTGTCAATATCTCTCCCAATCTTCTGCTCCCTTTCATGGAACTTGTTGGCCAGGATGCTTTCGGGCTCCTTTGTATCTGGCATCCAGCGAAGGCCATTCAGAATGTCTTTCTCCCACAAGCCCGCCAAATAGCGTCCGGTGGTCTCGGTATTCTCCCACCTTTGTGCAAGACCGGCAATGGCAACCAGAGCGTCATAAGGATCGGAAAGCTTCTTCTGGGAATATTGTACCACAAGATCTCGCCAGGTCTCACGGTGAAGTGATGACTGCTGCTGCTGGACGTCTATCTTGGCTGGTTCGGGTCTTTCAACGCCTTTGCGGAATTGGTTATGCCACCGAGACGTACGTCGTGCCACACGCCCCGAAAATGAGATGCTTTCTAGTTGAACCCGGCCAAAGTGCTCTCGACCAGATTTGACTGCACGACGGGTTTCAAGCAGCAAGTCCCCACGATGATCTTCAAAGAACCCACATTCGCACTCCAAGGATGTAAGGCATTCGAATAGTAGCTCCTGTTTGGTGAAGTGGAGCACTTTGGAGCCCAGTATCCTCTCCTGCAAGCACCACGCCCGGTAGTTTAGCGGGAAGTCGTTGCAATCAGGGTCTTCAAAATCTGTATAATCTATTTCACCCCCAGTACGCTGTTCACTTGCAGGATCCCTCGGGACGGCCCAAAGTTGAGAGCAGTCCTTCAGTGCATAGGGAGCGCGCCACACTGCGTGTTCATCGCCGAGAACTCTGTGAGTGCATTCTTCTCTTGCAAAGACGCTCCAAGTCTCTCCAGGCTTGGTTGCATTCTTGATCTCCACGTAAGGTCCTCTTGGGACGCACAACCCAGCGTCACCATTCGGAGCTGATGATGCAGCGAGGACAAACTCAGCTCCTTCATAGATTAATGCCATCTTTGCACCTTCGGCAGCAAAGTCGTGATCGTCACCCTGGATGATGCATAACGAATCTATCCAAATATACTGGTAACCAAAACGTCTAGTGATTGCTATGGCGTCTTGGTAAAGCGATGGAAGCTCGTCGTGTGGCACATTCCTCTTCATCTGCTTGGAGTTATCGTGCTTCAACAGTGTATGTCGTGTAGAGCCCCAAGTGTGAGACAGGGCGATATATTTTTCCTTCCTTATCTCGTCATCATATGCATGCTCGAAGACCCGTATGCCAGTATTGTCTGCGGGACCGACTTCAACGACTCGTTTTGGAAGCCTTCGAATTTGTGATACCAGAGCTTCAGCCTTCTTGCAAAAGTCATGGTTAATGGAACAGCGAGCCATCATGTTCTTGATTTTGCGAATACTGCCCTCTGAGCCCGGCTCCCGATCGATGTGTTTGACTGTACCGCCATTCCACTTGTAATGCTCCCACCCTTTTTCATAGTCTAGTTCAGGCAGGGAAAGGTTCATTTGGCTACCTATTGTGGGCCAAGGACATGGGAAGTCTGCATTTGCTTGTCAGTATAAGATACTTCAAGACGGTAGTCGGAAGCCCTACCGGGGAGGGTATACATTTCGTATCGTGCAAGTTCTGCTTCGATTGCAGGAAGAGACGGCCCATCGAAAATACCAGCGAAAAGAAAAGGGACGTCTTCCTCTTTACCCACCTGACAAACGCGCAGCCTGAGCACATCATCTTTGCGGAAGAGGACGTAGATGCGGATACTCGAGCTATCAAACTCTCCTGGTCCCAGCCTTCTAAAAGTTTGCTCAATCATCTCGCAGGATTCACAACCTGCTGCTGCCTTTTCAACGATATCGTTGAACGGGGCAGCCAACGCCCAGCCGTCATAGTCCGAGTCTCCAAGGCCGTATCGGTACCAGAGGCCCGGAAGTGGGTACTCTTTCGCGATCAAATCTGGTGACAAGTTTCGGCATGTGGAGCAATGCCATTCTGGAGAATTACGCCCGCTACCATGAAAGGGAGAGTCACCAGCAGTTGGATGTTCTGTTGGCCGCATCGTTATCTATATCGGATTGGTATGAGAAAGGGAGCCAATATTGTGAAGGAATCTGGATGGAAAGCTCAATGGGAATATAACAGGGGTGCGATCAATAATCAGAGTTTGTCAAACAAAGACTTCGAAGTGACCTCGGATACCATAGAACCTTGCTTAGTCGTCTTCTTGAATAAGGCTCGGAGCTATGAATGGCGTGAGTAATGATAGCAAGCTATGTTGGGAGCCTGCCAGCCACAGAGAAAGCCTGACTTCTGACCAGAGCGGGGCACGGAATTCCTTCTCCCATATGTATCATCAACCTATCAGTTGAAGGATCAAATTATTAAAGTCATCATACCTAGTGTACACCGCGGAGTTTCATTCGCCCGTGTGCCTTTCACGAAACCCTTTCTATACTTTAATACTTCCGAAGTAAGCACTTGTAAACGCCGGGGAAGTGGCTTTTACACGTAGTAGACCGTTATTGGCGCAGTCCTACTGAAGACTTTCACATCATGTGCATGCATGTGCATTTATTCCCGCCACTTGTCTTCAAGAAGCAAAGATTGGCGAGTTGTGGCTGAACGTGGGGGCCAGACGCTTCCTCACAGGCTGCTTATCCAGCAATCTCTCTCCTCTCCTTGCTGGCAAGCCTGTTCGACGAAAATCATGGTGATTTGCGGCCTGGATAACCTTATGAACGGAACTATGTCTATTCTCTTTGGCTTTTTTGTTAACCATCCTGTTCAGTAAGTTGCAGTCATATCGCAGACACCGCGATATACTGCGTGATAGGTCCTACTTGTTTCCGAGGCCAGTATGGATCCGTTGAGTATATCTGCGGGCATAATAGCCTTCATATCGGCTGCCAACACGCTTCTCGTCCTTTGTTACAGAACACAGGCTGAGCTGCGCCACTCGTCATGGGCCCTGACGAGACTGATTAAAGAGGTCCAAGATCTAAGAAACCTCATCGAGAGTGTTAGGGTCGCCGCCTCGACCAGTGAAGGCCACCAGGCGAATGACGGGAGGGCGGCCAGTATTGACCTTTACAAGGCGATGGAGGTGCCGCTCGCTCAGTGCATGAATGAAGTGTGTGCACTCGATAAAAAACTGAGAATCTTCTCTCCAAATGGCCACAATTCAAAGCTCAAAAACGTTGTTCAAGCTGTGAAATGGACAACGCACCAGAACGATGTTGAGAAGTTTCTAGCCAACATTGATAGGTGCAAGAGTGCCCTGACGCTATGCATCAGCTCGCAAAATTTGTGAGAACCTTTGAGATTCGATACTGATCTTAAACACCGATCCTTCTCAACCCGTCGGTTATACACACACTGACTATCGATGCTCCAGGGTCACCTTGACAAACATAGAGCAATTGACCATTTCAATCTCCGTAGATGCTGAGAAAGCCCATTCCAAAATCGAAAAGATCACTGACATAATCACCCGCTCAACGCTAAGTACGACCAGCACTCGAAAATCTCAATATACTTACTAGTCCCGTTATAATGCCACTAATCCTCGATTACGGTCAGGTGCCGAAGAACGTATGGTCACTGAGTGGCTGTCACCTTTGAAGCCCTGGTATACCCACGACGCAGCCCTACAAATTCACCAGACTGGAACAAATGACTGGGTTCTCAATACTACTCAGTACCAAGATTGGTCGAACCTCCACGCAAAATTCCTATGGATCAGCGGACCACGTAAGTGTATTCCGTGCAATCATGATAATAAGAAATGGTACCTTGATCTGACTAGTTACTACTTCAGCGGGTGTTGGAAAGACGGTGCTCCTGTACGTGTTCCTGAGTACCCCTCACTGAGTCTGTGATTCCATGGATCGCCCACCTTCCTCATTCTTGTGATTTTGTCGAGGAAATAAACCAGGTACCAAAGGGCATTGGGCCCATATTCAACAACCCGACGAACACCCTTAGTCGTATCATAATCGAATCAGGAATCAACACTGACAGATGAAAAGGTCTCATCTCATCGAAAGTACTGTTCAGCAAAGGTGTCGAATAGCGGGCACCATTGCGAGTCCTATAGTTTTCGCCATGATGTACTGCGATTATAAGAATCAAGACTGCCAAAGCACTCGGAAGGTACTTGGATCTTTGCTCGGGCAGATATATGCACAGCTCGGAGGACTTCCAGATGAGGTGGTAGCCGAATACAGGCGATGCAACAATCCACCGTTTTGGTCCAGCCCCAAGTCAACAACTTTGATGCATTGGCTCAAAAAGGTGTCGCAGCGGGCAAATGTGTTCATCTTCGTGGATGCTCTGGATGAGCATCTTTCGGGTCATGAGCTACTTGGACTTTTATTTGAATTGTCCAAGGCGCCTGGGAAGCCTATGATCATAGTGACCAGTCGTCCAGTCCTAGAGGTTGACATTGATGATGATATCGCCATCTCAAGGTTGAATATGGAAGACCGCGTCGCAGAGATAGATGATGATATCCGACAATATGTGTTGCATCGATTGACTGCCGATAACAAAATGAGGAGATGGTCTCAGGAGAGGTACCGGAACCTAATTACTGATGGTCTCCTGTACAAATCGAACGGCATGTGAGTAAAACAGTGCAGTCTCACCCCGTCGACGTGGTAACACAAGAGGAAGGGAAAGAAACCCAACTGACATCTCTCCACCTGTGCATCGGAGGTAGTATACCGACTAACAAAATTCGTAGGTTTCGATGGGCCTCCTGCCAACTTGATGCCATTTCCCGCGTGCGAACACCCAGGGAGGTCCGAAAGGCACTCGCCTCTCTTCCCGCCGGACTGCACGACACTTACAGGCGTATTCTGGACAATGTCTCCCGGGAGGACTCCGAGCTCCTGCGAAAGATGCTGGTATGGCTCTGCTTTTGCACAAAGGGGCTGAGCCAGCAAGAGCTCCGCGAAGCTATTGCAATACAGCATAACGCCTCGAGTATTGACGAGGAGAGTCAGCTGAGAAGTACCGAGGACATACTCGAGCTCGGTAATAGCCTCATCAGCGTTGCTCAGACACAGAACCAGGTTGTTTTGGCACATTTATCTGTTCGTGACTACCTCTTGTCTGATTCACTGCAAAGAGATTCTCGTGTGGGACATTTTGCACTGGCACCCAGACAGAGCCACACTCAACTCGCTACAGACTGCTTGACATACCTCTTTTTTGAAGAACTGAGCAGCGGTCCCTGTGAAAGCGCCGACGATTATATGGAAAGGTTAGGGAAGATGCCGTTTCTGAAACACGCTGCCAATGCGTGGTCATACCATCTCAGAGCAGCTGAAGTCAACGAAGATTTGTTCTCTCTCGTCCTCAGACTATTCCTGCCTGAGTCTCGATCGACATTCATGTCTTGGATACAGGTCATTAACACGGGGTCGGACAGCAACTTCAAATGGAACATCTATCCAAGGCACGCAACTTCTTTATACTATGCTGCGTCCTTCGGTTTGCGAGACGTCTTGACATACCTCCTGGAGCAGGGGATGGAACCCAAGGATCTCAACGCCCCCGGAAGTCGATTTGGGGGTACCGCCTTACATGCAGCGGCACTTCGGGAGCATCTCGAAGTTATGGAGGATCTTATCAAAGCTGGAGCCAATCCATCGACGGCCGATTTTAACGGTGTGTCGCCATTGCATAGCGCAGCCTCCCAGGGAAGTGTGGAAGCAACCAGAATACTGCTCCGCTTCGGCGCTGCAACCGATGCGAGGGACTCTATGATGAATGCAACGCCACTTGAATGGGCAAGAAAGAGCGGGCGGCTGAACGTTGTGCTCCTGCTCGAGGCCGCAGATGCTAAACTCACAGATTCGGACTCGTCAACATCGTTCTCATCACTGGGACAGAGCACTCCAAAAACCTCGACAAGGTCTTCTTCCTCCACGAGCCAGCTGAAAGAAGCATCTGCAATAACGGAAGATGGGATCACCGTGTGGAAACCTGTGGCTGGATTCTTCCCCGATTATTACGAGAAGAGGTCGGGTCTCACATCTTCCATAGTTCTGGGATTCGCGATCGGCAGTGAGACCACAACATTGTACTCTAAACTCGACTTGAACCTGCCAGTTTTGCAGAACAAGGATGAAGCACATTGGTAGCAAGCACCAAGGGTCTTTGGAGGGATAGCTAAATAGCCGGAGTAAATCCAAGCAAGATTACGGGAACGATCAGCTACTAGGGTAAGTATGTGGGAATAAAAAGATTGCATGGTCCCCGCAGGCGGTTATTGAGTATTGATTGCATATGCAGTACAAGACTGGTCTGTTTACTGCACAAAACTAGCTCACAAATGGGAGATCATGATCTTGACGATTGTGAGCTCCTACGAAGCCCCGGATCACGTAGAGTTATGAAAGACCAAACCTTGATTTCTGGGATGATCAACAATAACAGGCGAATAACCTGAAGCAAAATCACACAGCAGTCGACATTGGACTCCATTCTATGGGTTTTGCCACACGACTCGAAGACGCTGGGGCGATTTTCGTGCCATACACCTCTCCGCTTACCTTGGTCGCTGGCTCCGATCTGGGCAGTAACTTCAACTTTCCAGGGGACTTAGGCTGTGGCAGCTGAAGTATCTCGCCAGCATTTTCAAAAGGCAGAAATTGGTGTGGCTGACTCCGCCGGCTTTTCTGAATATTGGAGTTTTGCCCGCAATCGCCTATAGTCGTCCTGGACTACTGGCGGATACTTGGCAGGATTTGTCGAGTCCGCACAGGCAGGAAGGCATTCGATGACTGACGCAGGATCAGGAGAGACAAAGTACGGGATGGAATATCGGGCCCGCGTCATTGCTTTGCCTCCAACGGGTTGCTCTGCAGCCACAGGAGGGACCGTGACGCGATGCAGTGTCGATTTGAGATAGTCTGCGAGACATCAGCGGATCTCGCGCTCAGCAAAGGAGTTGCTGGCGACTCACCATTGCTCCAGCGCATCAATAGATCTCCCACATTCATAATCAGCGCCCCCTTGATGGGTGTAGCATCAACGAACTCCCCAGGCTTTCCAGCTGCTTCGACCTGCAATCCACCACAATCATCTTGGAATAACATAGTTATCGAGCCCCAGTCCGAATGTGCCGGCATCCTCGCTATCGCATTGCTGGAAAGCTTGTCTCGTTCGACCGGAGGGTAGTGCAGCAACCGCAGCTGGTTGTTCTCTCCACTGTGGAACTTCAACAGGAACTCTTCATCCTCTAAGCCGATACCAATCGCTATTGCCTTCAATAACTCTTTTGCCGTGTTGAAACAGGTCCAGTAGAACCCAGTTGTGAAGCTCCGGAATCCCGGAAGGACCTCCTCTGGCAGCCACTGGTTGGGCTGGCTTGCACACGTCTCGCTCCCAATCTCGTACGACTCCTTGCAATCTTGCACCTGCCGTAGCTGCTGGTCCTCTTCATCGGAGTCCAACCCGTCTTGGTGGATATACTGTGAAACTTTCTCCAAGCCGGGCCAAGAGTAGCCGCGGTGCACGTCAGGGCCCGGGGGATGTGGCGCCAGCATTTTCTTATCCTCGGGCAGGTCAAAGAGCTTCTTGGACCAAGAAAAGGCTTCGTCGAGGAGATTGGTGGGGACGCCGTGGTTGACCACATAGACGAATCCAACTCGACGGCATGCTTCGGCTAGGTCGTGGGCGACTTGCGTTTTGTCCTCGGCTGAGCCCTGCAGCCAGCGACTGAAATCGATCACAGGCAATGCTGCCGCCATTTTTGGTCCACAATGGGCAATCGGTTGTCACTGTCTATGTTCTAGGAACAGAAAGAGATGTTTACTGGCAGAGTCCAGTTCTGATATTGGCTGGTTGTTTTCAAAGGTTTAGAGGCAAAACTAGAATGTACATACCATACAAGGGACGTGACGTTGGAATCATGGGATGGCACTACACGTGTGTGGCACCACGCGGGGTCTCACTTTGGCAACGATCACTAGACAGACTTTGGAGATATCGTACGCGGGCGCCGCCGGACCAAGACTCACTATCTCCAAGAAGCTTCCCGGGACCGCCGGTGGTTATCTATCCTCTGCAATATCACCGGCATGGCGGGATATCTTATCTCCATAAGCCAAAGCATGCCTTTCACAGGCACGATTCAATAGGCGAATTTCCACAATCTCAAGATACATGATTGGCAATGCGGAGTGGCTTGGGATATATCCGTCGGTTATCAACTTGCGTGTCTCGCATATAAATGCTACATACACGAGTGCTATGTACCTGGATAGGTACCTATTCAGGTAGGTAGGCAGTGTGTGAGACAGTAATCAAGGCTGAGACCCTATCCCCAAAGTCTGCGAGATTTTACCAGCCTCTACTACACATCGACCGAGTGCAATTCAGCTTTCCTTTGTGCCTCTTTGACGGGCGTGGACTTGGACGATCCCCTGCAATGGCTGGCGAAGGCAAGTCTCGCCTCCGTTACTGGGCCAAGCGTCTCGAGTGCCCGGTAGACGAACACGCAAACTATCGCAACACTTTCTGGTGCAATCGTGATCTTATCCCCATTCCCGAAAACAGGAGAACATGGACATGGCAGGGCTTTGCAGGATACTGGGTCATCTGCGGGTGAGTCCGTCTGTGCATATATCTCCTCTTTCGATCCCGAGGCTGACATGAGTTGTCTTCGCCAGTATTAACACAACAGCGTGGACCGCCGGCTCCACATTACTGTCCTTGGGGTTGAGTGCACCTCAGGCTATGGGCTGTATGGTAGGCGTGGCGCTCATCTCGGCCCTCGTGGCTGTCCTCGCCGGATGGCCAGGGAGCCATCTCTATCTGGGCTTTACAGTTCTCTCTCGTGCGTCCTGGGGAATGAGAGGTGGATTTTGGCCGGTGCTTAACCGCATTGTGACGGCCTGTGTATGGATGGGCATCCAAGCGTATTGGGGTGGTCAAGGTCAGTAAGAAAAGAGCAAACTCTCCGAGGATCACTAAAGCTGAAGTCACCGCAGCTGTAAAGATTATGCTCCGAGCCGTCATAGGCCTAAAATTTCGTGACATGGCCAACACGCTCCCGGCTTCTGCCAATGTCGATACAGCAAGCCTCATCTCCTTCTTCGTCTTCATCGTCATCTTCTCGCCCTTCCCCATGATCCCGCCGGAGAAGCTCCAACTGCCCTTTCGCATCACCTTCATCATGATCGCCGCCACTATGTTCGGCATGCTAGGCTGGGCCATTCACGCAGCCGGAGGTGCAGGGGCCCTCATGAGCGCGCCCGCCACGAAATCGGGACCATCCCTCAGCTGGGCCGCGCTCTTCGGCTTGCAGAGCATTGTCGGGTCACAAGCCAGTGGGTGTCTGGGTCAGAGCGACTGGACACGGTATGCCAAAAATCCAAACGCTGCGTTATTTGGGCAGTTTGTGGCGGCGCCGATCTTCATTGTCGTGACATCGGTGTGTGGCATTTTGATTACGTCGGGTGCGGCGACAATTTACGGCGAGTATATCTGGAATCCGTTCGAGCTGCTCTTGACGATCCAGGATCATTCCATGACGCCGGCGGCGCGGGCGGGGACATTCTTTGCTGGGTTGGGATTCCTCGTGGATCAGCTTGCGCTGTGCCAGATGTTGAATGGCATTTCTACGGGCATGGATATGGCGGCCCTTTGTCCGAAGTGGGTTCACCCGATCTGAATGAAGCAAGCACAAGAAAGACTAACACTATGACCAGGTGGATCAATATCCGACGAGGATGCTACATCTTGACGGTGATTGCCATGGCCATATGTCCTTGGAATTATGTGACGTGAGTTCACATCCGGTCTGTCTGCTTGTGCGAGAAAGACACATTTTAGACTGACTTACACGCGCCAGTAACCCCGGAACCTTCATCACTGTTCTCAGCGGCTGGTCAGTTTTTCTTAGCCCAATGACAGGCATCGTCGTGTCAGATTACTTCCTCGTCCGGCATGGGGAGTACCACATTGGCGATATGTACATGGGTAACTCCCGAAGTGCATATTGGTACACGGGAGGATTCAACTGGAGGTGCTTCACGGCTTGGATCCTAGGAATGGCTCCTCTGCTACGTGAGTGACCATTCCTGAATTTGGTGACGGTGTGTGGAAATAGCGCTAACGAACTATTGTAGCTGGCTTTGCTCGAGCGATTCAAGGCCTGTCTAGCGATCAGGGCTGGGACCATATCTATGAAATGTCTTATTTATACGGCTTCTTCGCTACATTGGTGGTCCATTGGGGATTGCATACTCTCTTTCCTGCGAACAGGCAGCGTGGAAGCTCACCATTCGTGCTCGAGGAACATGCGCAGATGATCCATTTGGGCGAGAGTGAATCTGGCACGGTGACCGATGAAGAGAAGGTAGTTACTGTAGCCAAAATTTGAGAAGAAGAGGTCTATTATTGAAGTTCTGACGATACTTAATCTCTTGAGTCATTGCTTATACAAAATATAGCCAGTCACTCTAAAGAACTTAGTATGAGATATGCAGTGAATTTTTCTTCAAATTTACTGAACACCCGTTCCTCTTGTGGATAAATACGCGGGCAAGGCACACACTATCCCAATTTAAGAGGTTTGTATCAGTTCATACTTCAACACAATCCTCAAGACAATACATGGGTACTTAAGTGCGTTTGGCAGCACATCTACACATCCTTACATCAGCGGCTACTGGAGTACAACACAAAAGGACCAGGTATAGCAACTATACTTGGGACATAAGACCCACTCGTCCATACTCAAACTCCAAGTCATTCGACCTTTAACATTTTTCAAACCCTACAACATGTGTACAGGACAATACTGGACCTATTCTTGCGGTCATTTGGAGTTTAAGGACAAGTTGATGTGTGAGGAGTTTCGTCGACAACTCGAACCTCTTGACTATAGGTGCCAGGGCGTTCAATACTTGAAAGGCGTGTTGAATGTTCACCATCGCTGTAGCCAATGCCCCGCTCTCCTTAGAGAAAATGCCCCGGTGGCCCGGGGCGGCGTCCCCAAGTGGATGGCATGGACAGGTCTAAGAAAACTTTGGAAGCGCTCGTCGCATTGATAAGAAATGACAATATTCTACCTAGGTATATGGGTGAAAATTGAATATTACATACCTTGGTAAACATTGCCTGTTGCCTTGCGACTTCGTAAAATGATACAAAGAGCCTCCACTCAGAGCAAATAACAGGTGCTAGAGCTGATACGAGACGAGGCTAGACCTTACAGCAACTCACCACATAAATGTGAGTGTGTTTGCATTTGCCTAAGTGAGTAGGTATACCAATGAGGTTGAGAAATATTCCGAAACAAATGCCATCGAGAGCCGTGGATGGATCTGACGGTAATAAGTAGAAATCATGTTGCACGAGGGAAAGGGCAGGCTCTGGATGAATGACAACAAGGGGACAATCTCGGGCAACTCAATTCAAGCAAAGAGGCCGACAGACCGTCCACGTCTCATTCTTTAATCAGTGGGAACCCCTGAAAATTACCACGGTCCAATTGTGGTTGAGGTTGATCCAGCCTCCACTATTCATTTGTACGATAGAAACCTACCTTGGCAAGATCTGCCATTTTGGACCATAATGAAAGATTGATGAGTATTTTAGGGGCTTTTGGACTCACGATTAAAATCCTGCCAAGCTTTACACTGAGCTCCGTGATACTAACTTATGCACATGGGAGCTCGTGAGTCGTGACGACCTGAACTATTGCACTAGGATCCGGTGAGGCAATACATACTCCTTAACCTGAGCGTGTATGAATCGAGATCTGGTGGCCTGCGCTCGAACACTGGCTGTGGGGATGTATCAGAACAATCACACATGTGATATGTAGGTAGGTACCGGAACTGATTGCATAACTGAACGGTCCTGTCCTGCTGATTAGGCATTTCCTACAGCAAGACTTCTCACACTCAAGCCATCAGCCTGGTTAGGTCTGTAAGGGACCTCAAGCGCACGACTGCACGTGTCCCGTGTATTTGGAGTCATCAGAGGATATACTCACTGCTTAGCACTTTGTGCATCCTTTGCTTGATCGTTGATAAGAATACTTCGTGGCACTTTACGCGACCAAAGACCTTCTCTGTACGTAAGTGCACCCGCCTGTCATCAACCTTGATGGCATGGCTGAGTCACCACGGCCTCTTGACCTCCTGAGTGCAATGATCACCGACTCATGATGTCTTCGGGACTTTTTCAGACCGCTGTCTGCAAAATTGGTCAACGGTGAGTTACTAAACTGCCAAGAGTCAAGACAACGTAGATCAAATCGGCCTTCCGCATACGGAGACTACCTGAATAGTGGCATTGCTGGCTGTGTCCACTGAACTGCTCACTGTGTACTGCATTCTTCAGGACAAGACGACTCAGTGCAGTGTCTATTATGGACGCAATTTTCCTCACACGAAATCGCGGAGTCCCAGTTTATTGATTGGATGTGTTCCCGTAGCCTTGTTATACTATGGGCTTTTGTGGGCGTGAATGGAGAATGGCAGCAGGCATTTCATGTTCTGGGTGGCAGTGTCACATTCGAAACAACCTCTAAGTCAGCCTATTGAAACATCCTCACTGCCACTGCGCCCAGCGTCATTTCCTCCTTTGTCAATTTTGGTATGTCAGATGATACATAGAACTTTTAATAACGGCGACTAACTTCTTGAATACCAATCCTTAGCACCAAGCAATTCTTTGATTCGCTAGGGCACACCGATGAAGAGGATGTTTACCTTGTCGCCCGCGTCTCAGCTCGGTGGGGCAAACGGGTCCTTATCGGGAGTAGGTTACCGAACAAATCAATGATGGTAGCGGCCTCGTTGCGAAGAAACCTAAAAGAAGCTTCTTCGACACCCGTTCATCCTGGTCGCGTCGAATTGTCCATGTGCACCGCGACGCCTTTAGTAAATTCAGACCAACAGCTATATGAACACTACAGAATAGCCTGCGAAAAGGCGCGAGCAGGAACCTGAAGCCTAGGTCTAGGAGACATGTATTCGAAATTGGACTTATTCGTTTTCGTTAGTCAGTCATTCCTTCGAAGGAGAGCTGGGGTTAGCTCGTTATCTTGGCAGAAGGTCATGGTATTTGACGAACTATATCACGGTAGGGCTGGAGAAGAATAGAATTCAGATGAATGTTGGTATTTTTGGACACTAGCCTTACTCGCCTTGCAGCGATCCTACCCACCTGTTTCCCCGGATCGACTAGGAATGCTTGGAAGCGGGACGTTGAAACAGCCGATCGTCTGCACACAGCCTCGTCCTACGGAGCTCGCAATAGGGCAACTGACTCAAGCCTTTAGTGCCTGTGCCCAGAAGAAGACCTTGGCATGCGGATACGTTTATCCTTAGCTCATATCAATTCATCTATGTGACCATGCAATCCAGGGGACATCGCGAACTGCTCGATTGGCAACACATGTCGTGCCTTACAGGTGATGGACCGCAGGTCCGTAAAACTTGGTCGGACCATCATGAATAAATACTAGACATCACGACCTCGATTGCAAATAATTATTCTCAGCAGATCAGTTTCAAGCATCTTCCTTACCTTCATTCATCTGTCAAAGCACAGAAAGCCAGTCTTTACAACACATACCGACGTCACTCATTTTGAGCAACATCCTTACACGGAGCGCCCTATTTCCATCTTGAGTATTAGTTTGAAGTTCATTTTCGACGGCACGATCGTTCCAGCTTTACAATGCTTTTCTCCACCTTCACCATCCTCGCCCTCCTCGGCGCCAGTCAGGCCAAGCCGGCACCCAAGGTCCTTGAGTTTGACGATGTTCTTCTCCTTCGCGAGGACGGTGACCACGTTGTCATGAAGAAGTGGGAGTATCAGATTCAAGAAGACAAGCGCGAGGTGCAGCGCCGGCGTGAGGCCCGTGCCAACATTGGCCGGGCCCCGGCGATGGCGGCGAAGCTTGATAAGAAGTGCGAAGAGAGCACCGAGGTGCAGGTACTCACTGACGAGAACTTCAACGACTGGGATGTCGCCATGTCCCCGGTCATTGGCAATACCGGATCAAGCGTCGCTACTGTTGCTGTTTCAAAAGGTTATTCGATAGCAGATGCTGTTCAAGTGAGTCCAGAAGGCGGGCCAGATTGTAATGACAGAGCGATGGAACTGACTTTAACTTGTCAGGTCAGTGAGACTGTTGGTGTCACGCTAGAGAGCGTGCTCACTGCTTCACTCTCACTCTCATACACCAACACCTACACCACCACTGATACCCAGACTTTCTCTTTCAACGTACCCAATGGCCAGTACGGCCTGGTGATCAGCAACCCCTACGTGCACCGCGTTACTGGCAACGTTTTGTCTGGCTGCACCGACTCTCCTACCGTCGAGACCTTCAGCACGAGCTCCTACACCAGCCAGACATACGGAGATCTGGAATGGGTCAAGGGACCCATTGTCATGTGCAATGCTAGCACGTACCCCATTCCCTTCTGCGTTGGCGAAGGTGAGCATCAATAAGCGAGGAAACAAGAGGACAATGACTAGATATTTAGAGGTTTCTGAGATGGGAACAAAGGTTGCAAGCCGTATCATGGAGTCTTGGAGAATGGTTGACGAGGAACATTTTATGTACAATACGTTGGAACAATTATCAGGGTCGATATTTTGAATAATTGTACTAGTGTAATTTTGATCCGTGTGGCAACACTCGTCATAGAGAAATCAGAGGGACAAAGTTCTACCAAGCCCTTGAACGTGCCTCGAAATCCAATGCAATCCAGGATGAGCAGAAAGGCAAAGTATTGGAAATACATAGATGAACCACATTATTTAGTGGTTAAGAGAAAATGTAAAAAAAAATTGGCTGTCGTACAACTTCTATGGCGTTCATTGTCATTGAAACAGGGCGTCTGGTACTTTGGAGCCAGACATGGGTCACCGTAGCCCTCATCTAAGAGTTGGCGGACAATAGGGTTCTGTGCACCCTCTAACAATCCAACCTTCTCGTCGTATCACCGACATGGAACCGCACCTTTGGGATGTTAAAAAAAAAAACTCCTTTGGCACCAATAAAATTCGCCCAATGCTAGGATTACCTTCGACGACCATAACTTTATTATCTTCAGCTCTCAAGCCACACCAAAACGGGAATAACCTGGGAAGAGCAGATGCGGTAAGATCTGCGCTCCAGGGCTCGGAAATGTGCCCATGTTGGTAACACGAATGCAAGACCGCTGGTGGATTACGACGCCGCCCCAAGACCATTGCTTTTGACGGAGAAATATATATCAACTTATCCATGAGGTTTTTTTGCACTTGTTACGTCTCTCTTCCACAGAATCTCGACTTCTTTTCTATTTCTGCAAGAATATAGTCAAATCATGAGCACGAACGTGACCATCAAGCTGAAAACGGGCCGCGCGCCAACGGCCTGTGGGGAGTGCCAACGGCGCAAGCAAAAGGCAAGTTACAACAGTCCAGTCTGGACATGCAGATTCAATTTGTGGCTAACGAAGTGAAAGATATAGTGTAATCGGGAATGGCCTTGTAATCATTGCCAGTCCAGGAAAGTGCCTCACTTGTGCCAAATTCCTCCAAATTCAAAACCCTTGCCGGCGACCGTTGAGGTCGAGGATGCTCAGGCCACAAATAGGTAGGCGCGCAACTATTGCAACACAGCTCATATTAAAAGAAGCAAGTCCGAGAAAGAAGTTACAACAGCTTACTCTACTTCACACAGGTCGCAAGAGGAAGTCGGACAGAGTCCGACTCTAGACCCAGAGATCGAACTCTCTAGAGGATTGTCGAGACTGGGGTATGCACCCACATCGGACACTATCACGTTCACACGCAAGGCTTTGCACCTTGACGCTTCAGACCGAAGCAGGAGATTCAACAGTGAGCACGTGAAGAAGGCCCTGGGAAGCATCCTTCCGAAGACTTATACCGGTTAGTTAGTCACTTTTCTGCTGGGGCCTAGACCCGCGCTGACATTCTTTGCAGATATATTGGTGAAGAACTTCCTCGAGGTCTCCAACTACCAATATTACACCTGCTTTCCAGCCCAATTGACGGCACAATGCACCGAGTGGTGGGACGATCGAGCGGCTGAGCGTCAGCTAAGCCCAGAACTGACCTGCCTCCTGCTTCAAGTATGCGCGTCTTCTACACAGTTCCTCGAGGACGACCTGCGCAACAAGCTCGAGTTTGAGCTGGGTGAGAAAGCACAAACTCTAACAGAGCGCTTCCACACCGCGGCCGTGGAGCTGAGCGCGTCCATCCCGCCAGGTGAGTTTGAGGATGCGATCGTCATGGTGCAACAGCTCTTTCTCGCTGCGGTATGGTTCAAGTACGAGGCGAAAATGATCGAGGCTTGGCATGCATTGGGATCTGCCATCCGTGCAGCACAGGAGAGCGGCATGCACAAAGACTCTGAATCAGACACTTTGTCCGAATTTGACCGGGAGATGAGAAGGAGACTGTGGTGCATTATCTGGAACGCAGATTGTACGTGTGCTCCAGAATTACTCCTTGATTGCCATCTTCATGCTGAACAAGATCAAAAGGGCAAATGTCCGGCGTCCTCTCACGTCCGGTTCACACTGATCAGAAGAACATGCGACTTGGCTTGCCATCCAGGTTGGAAGGGAACGCAGACCCAGAGGTCCCGACGCCGATCGCCAGCGTTGCCTACCAAGCGCAGATCGGCGTGATTATTTCGCCTCTGTTTCGCGAACTTGGTCACAACAACTCCGTCGCTCTCACATTGCGCATTGAGAAGGAGGTCGAAAGGTGGATGGACACGTTCCCTGCCGTCCTCCGTGATTATCGGCCAAACAAAGACTGGGACGAGAAGTACCCTTATGTCCCATTCATGCGCTGCCAGCTCAATGTAGTGGCACACTCCTTCCTCCTTGGACCCCTGAAAGCATACTTGATAGGTGCTTCCGATCCTGAGATCAAGGGGACTCGTCAGGAGTCAGATCTCCGCGCTAAAGGCGTTGATGCTTGTCTCGACCTCCTTGATGCTGCGGAGCGGTTCTACAAGTTGATCTATCCAGCCTGTGTCAAGTACTTCTTCATCCTCTTCTTCATCTTCGATGGCGCCACAGTCTTGTGCTCTGCGCTAGCGCATGACCTTGACCGCACCCTTCCCAAGCGGGATCGCGTGGTTCTCGCGTTGCGAAATTCAATGGACCTGCTTGAGGGCGTCTCACACCTTTCTCAGACGGCGGTAATCTCTGCCGCCGTCCTGAAGAAACTCATCGTCGGCTTGCCCTTGACAGCTCATGAAAGGATGATTTTGGGCTGGGAGGACAGAAGCAAGCGCATCAAGACGGGCTCAAACTCATCCAGTGATAGTAACACACTGTATGCGACCACCAGCAGCCCGGCCAGGACTGGATCGGGTTCCAAGGTCACTTCCTTGCCGGAGTGTGACCAATCTGCACCAACGCAGTCCGTCGACAACGACTCTAGCTTGGACTTCAACCCTGCTAGAATGCCGATAATGGGGCCGGACTCCATGAGATACAGCGTGCCTCCTGGCGACACAGCACCGGGCACTACCGCCGCGTCCGAGCCTCTGGGTGAACAGGCACAGATGCAGCAACAGTCACTCGGTGTGGATGTGCCAGCCGCTGAAAGCTACTTGTCAACAGACATACCGCTGGAGCATTTGGAGAACTTGTGGGATTGGGGATATCTGAATATGGATTTGCCGTAGGCGACATACCCCGGGACGACCACAGATTGTGGCTCCAACTTGTGGGCTGGTGCGACGAGTGTTTCCCTGTCAAAAAGCGTGGACTGCGTGCTCTGTCTAGAGGGGATGGATTACCTGGGTACTTTCAGCTCTCAGATAGCAAATTTTCAGCTCATTAGTAACCGGGATGCTCTCTCGTATTCACTCGTCATATTCGTCGTTGAGTCTATCCTCGCCCCCAGTGGAACAACCAATATCGATTAGAAGAGAGACAACGACGGGGACAGCTAAACTTAGTCTCCAGGGTATACCTAGATAGGGCGGGACGATCAATTAATTATAAGATAAGCGTGCGGGTAGGCGGCATATGCCGCCAGGGGTCGTTGTGTATGAAACTCTAACGTGGATAGGTACCTGAATACTTGCTGCACGATTTTGCAGGACATTTCCAAAAATAGGTACAAGCCGTTATTATCTGGAGAACTATATAGCTCGACAGTTTTGACGACACTTATTTACTCAGACTCAACACCCCTGAGCGCCGCATACCAAATACGAAGACTCAATGGTCCAGACTTCAGGACCAAAGCATAAGGTAGTCAATCCAAAGCGGGACTGTAAAGTTGCATGAATAGCTTTGATTATTGATAATAACATATGTACAAGAATACGTTCACGACGTCAAAGACCTTCCTGTTGCAGTGGACCTCTGACTGTCGTGTTTCCATCCTCGGGCCATTGCCCGCAATGTGCGGTTGGACTAAGACTCAAAGGTAGTGCTAATCAAGAAGCTCACATCATCATTGTAAGAGGCGGTGGCATCAAAGGTATCAACACCTCCTTCGCTTGCAGCGTAGAGAACATTGTCATAATGGCGGAAATACCGAGTTGGGTAACCCCATGCTCGGAAAGAGTCGCCGTCGCCATTGAGGCCAGCCTGCGGGCAGAAGGTGGCGTCTTCGTTAAATTGCTGGCTGCCATCGCTCGCATTGAGCACCAACACAAAGTTGTAGTGGCGAATGTAGCTGCCGGGCGTGTCGACGGACTCGAAGGAGAAACAGCCGCTGTTGCCCAGGCCGGTGACGACGGTCCATTTCCCGGTGTTTTGGACGGCGGTGGTGCTGGAAGACGTGATGACCTGAGTGTTGACAGTGGTGCCAGTGTGCGCGATGTACCGTGTCGTGTAGCCCGGGGTGGTGACCTGGAGTGTAATCGTGGAGCCAGCCGTGAGCGCAGTACCGCTGACCAAGGACGTGATGGCGTACTTGGCGGCGACGATGTTGGCCTGTACAGAGGCTTCCACGCTGTCGGACGGGTAGCCGTAGGTGATGGCGCCCTCATAGAACGTGCCTTGAGCAGAGTTAGAGTTATCACCGCCGATTCCGAGGATGATGGCACCCTCTTTCTCCATCGGATTGTAGCCGGCCGGACGAACGCCGCTGTAGTAGGTTGACAATGTCCCTGATGCAGCGTTTGCTCCGCGGATCTCCCACTGGTTTGACTCCCCTTTCACGGTGGCAGTGAGGAACCGAGCTGTTTGCGATGGGTCGGCAGTGTTCTTCCCAACAGCCTCGCCAGAGAACAGGCCATTCTCGAGGTCGGCCATGATCCAAGGACCGTTTCCGGCGCCCGTGCTCCACTTCATTGCTCAAAAGTCAGTATACGCGTTTATGAGGGGTAGTGATCCCCCAAGTCATGCCATACAGAGTCAGAGCTCTTATGCGTTAAGACGTGTGTCTTATAGCACAACATGCAGGCACACGGGGGAGGATTTCTATGTCAAAGAACACGTACAGCGGTTTCAGTACCAAAATATATGGCCTCCATGTGGCCAGCACCCGTATCCGTGTTGCTGGTCTCAGCGTTACCGTAGTCGAAGCAGCAGCCACCGTTGTAATGGGTTCCATCCAAGACTGCGTACATGCCCTCTGGCTCGTCGCCCGTAGCCGAGCCGCTGACAATGTCATTGCGGTAGCCGGTGCCGGGCGAGATGAAGACACCGTAAGCTTTTGCGCCATTCAGCGTGACTGGAGCGCCAATTGCACTGGCCAGGTTGTCGTAACCGTTCACATCCGGTCCATCAAAGCCACCCGGTGGCGCCTGAGTGAGGTGATTGCCCTTGCCCGACTGGTCATAAATGATTGTGATCAGGCAGGTTGTGCTGGCACAGAACGTGTCTTGGGCTGCAGCATTGGCAACACCGCCTGCAGATAGCGGGGAGATGGTCGTCGTCGTGCTGTCAGAGGCGCGCTTCACCTGGTAAAGGGCACCACTGTAGGCGCTGTACAGGGCTCGCGTGGTGCTGTGCGCAGCGATACAGGGCGTACCACCGGCAGAGTAGAGATCACAAGGCCCAGCGGCGACGAGGGAGCCCAAAGCAGCAAAGCTGAGAGCGAGGATCTGTTGGAAATTCATTCTGAGGGGCTCTTCAGGCAATATTGCTGCGAGAATCTGTGCAAGACGATAACGAGTGAACGGCCGGATCCGTTTAAATTCCAGCAAAGGTGAATGTCCAGAGCTGAAGATCCCGAGCTTCAACACGGAATGTGCGAAGAGACGCCTTTGATATATAAGATACTGAAGCCTCCGCTGCCTCTTCTTAGTCGCTGTCCCAATTGGTGGGCGAATGTAGCGAGAAATTGCCGTGAGAGAGTCACTGACTAGTCTGTGCCTTGCATACGACCGAGCCCACCTGCATCTTGCATTCTAGGATATGGAGGGTACGGCTCAGAGACCGAATTGAGCCATTTACAGACTAATAACGAACTGCTTCTATGGGCTTTCCGGCATGTCATGGCTCCATTCGGAATGGGAATGTAACTCGCTACTTTGGTCCTGGTCGCTAGAGCATAAAGTCATGAAATTACCGTTGTACCGACACAAATCCGGATTCACGACGGCCAAATGCCCACCTAAGCGACCATTGACCAACACACAAGTGAGGAGTGAAACAACCTACGGATTAGTAGGTACAGAATCTCGAGAAGTGCATAAATGATAGATTCCCAACTACGAGTCATGGTTTACAAGGTCCTTGAACAGGCATAGATCAAAGGCCGGCTACGACGTGCCTGTTTGACGAACAAGGTGTGTGCAAGTGTATTGATTTGCGTAGTACCTATAGCTAACCGTGGGCATTTAGCGTTGGCCCAACACAGCACACCATCACAGTTGCTGGGATATGATGAGATGTGTTGGTCCTCCAGGGACCGATCGGATTCAAGAAAAGTACCAAGATTAGAGCCTTCTTCTTTATTGAATTGCCTTGGCCGAACTCACAGTTATTGGGTTTCATCGGAGGGGTCCTACCGTCAGGAACACGATCTTGATGGGGTCTATATGCATACACGATAGTAGCATATTTGCCCTGATTTGCACGCTTATGTACCCCGGATCTAAACCCCGGAGTGAGGGGGCCCTTGACGACTCACTACACTGATGGGCCGGAACATAAAGTAACATTCAACCAGCACGTGCACAACCAAACTTGCCGCGTTGCCCCTTTAAGCTCAATGCTGCCAGTTCCACTAATCAGTCCACCCTGCTAGGACGCAATGCAAGATCACGTTGGTACGCTCGGCCTCCACCACGTAGCAATATTGAAAGGTGGCTGGCGATGTGGTTGTCCTCGTGGCTCTTGCTTGACCTGTCTTCTCGGGCGATGATTGCGAGCACCTTGGACTGGGCCAAGACGCGCTCCAATGAGATGCGGGCATTGACCGCAGACCATAAGCACCTGGGGAAAATTCACTTGAAAGTAGCCGTTACCGGATAGAGCCGCTTACGTCCACACGATGTTAGTGTTTCCGTAGTAGCCGATTCGATTGTATCCTAAAGAGAGGCCAGACTCGTCAGTAACACCCCCAAGCTTCTCGATCCATGCATGCATAGCGGAAAGTTTACCTCTGCCGTTATAGTTTATTTTCTCCGTATGAGAAGTCTCTTGGGACCTTGGAAAACTCTACTGTATGAATCAATGATTACGTTTCCATCTACATACATACTTCGATCCCCAGTTATTCATCTCTAGGTATTCAACAGCCCTCTGTCACTAACTGCGTCAAGCCCACAGCGAAACAGCTGCTTCCAAGGCACACAATGTTCACGTTCAGTGCAACTTGCACTCATAGATCCAAGCCTTGATCCTGGTATGGACTGAATTTCAGCTTGCCCCTTTGCAACCATTTCCCCACGATTCGGTGTGGACCACGGAAGATTCGGGATGCAATACGACTGTACCAATGTAGTAAGTGATGCACGCTTCTAAAGCATAAAGGAAATTCCTCACCGCATCTAGATCTCAATAGAATCCGGTTTTGCGGCTAAGGGGCTCATCTATCTACTTTTGGATGTTGTCCTGTCAGATATATTCAGAGACTGATGTACGGACTGATGTTGACTTTCATTTTGAATCTTGAAGCCAAGCTCGGACAACTCGGTGTTTAGCCGGACTATGTTTACATACTCCGTACTCGTATTGCTTCGTCGTGTCTTTGATTAGATCCATAGATCTGCTTGGAGGAACAGCCGACTTCAATTTGCACTCGTTTCATGGTTCATCAGGCTTCGACAGGGAGGAGTTCTGGTGAGGCATTGGATTACGACGCTATAACTTTGTTGAAACAACAATATTAAGGCCGCCAGGGCACCAATCCGCCGGGTATCTGAAGTTGAAATACTTAGTCCATGCACAAAATTAGGCGGCAAGCCTCAAGGACATCTCAAAAAGGCAAAGCAGGAGCAATCTGGGTATTGCAGAGCTGTCTTCGAAGCACAATACGGCCGCACATGGATTCAAAGGGCTGTAAGAGATCACGAAAGCTGGAAGTCCAACGACCGTCAAGTCGTAAATTGTAAAGTGTACAAGGCACAGCATGATGTTCAGTAGCAAGAAGTCTCCATTGAGTTCGACGAGAAATTACAAGGAGTGTAAGGACCAGTCCTTTGTGTGAAGGTTATACGCATGAGCGTTAATTTAGTGATATCCTGTATGTATTCGAAGGTTGCCAATCCCCCTTTAAAATACACTATACTTACAAAGCTGGTAATGATCAGGTTAGCCCTGAACAGGAGATTCGCATACTCGCATTCGCATTACGTGGCCAGAGCATTAGAATTTGTTGAGATCTGCATTGTGTGCGCTGGTAATAAATGGCATTCCAAGCGTGGACGTCATAACTTCATCTTTCCCTGTTATGTCTGAGAACTTCATTGTGGTTGAAAGCTGCCACTGAGGTAGTTACTAGTCGTAACGCGCGTCTAGTAGAAGACTGGTCAACCTTATTACTTCCCGCCTGGTGCTTTTTCCTCACTTATGTGACCCTCTGCAGTGCTACGCGGTCGATTATCCGCTGCAGTTGCTCCTTATCCTTCGCCCCAGCAATTAGCGCACAGAAGCTATAAACATCATCTCCTCCTGACCCCGTATTCGGTACATGGGACCAGCCCGTGATGACCAGGCCCCCGCTCTCAAGCTCGTCACGGAACGTCTCCTCAAATTGATCGCGATCGCCTCGCACAAAGACACAAGGATCCAACCAAGCAAGAGGGAGACCCTTGTTCTCCCAGAAATGATGCTTCATCATCCCCAGGGTAAGATCTCCTGTATGCCTAATGTTCATATCGATAATGAGTTGGCGACCGGTCTCGTCCGTCATCACATCGACGCCCATAGGCCCCCAGTAGCCTCGCTCGTACACATACGCCGCCACCCGATCGATCGTCTCCCGATAGTGCTCGCCCAATGCCGGCTGCTGCGTGTAGTCGACCAATCCGCCCGCCCAGCAGTCGTCATCGCCAAGCACTTGGTCCACGCAACTGATGAATATGGGCCGGCCTGTCTTGGTGATGAAGATCGAGACGCCGAGTGAGGGCCCCGAGACGAGGTCCTGGAGCAATAGGCTGGGTGGTGTCTTGCTGTCGCCCGTGAGACTCCATGTATGCAGCATATGCGGCAGCTCGTCGCGCAGAACCTGCAGGCACATTGCGCGCCGGTCCTCATTCCGCACCATAAACACGGCGTGGCTCCCCAAGCCGTGCGGCATCTTCACCACAAACGGGAGGGTATGTGTCTCGATCGGCGCCACCATGCGAGCCACCTCCTGCTCCAGCCGTTCCTCGTCCGAGACGACCGTTCCCGGGCCCAGCTTGGTGTCTATCACTTGGGTTGGCGGGCTAGGCAGAGTTGAAAGTGCCAGGCTGCGCTTGGAAAGAAGGTCCCAATGTGCGTCTAGGTCGACCAGCGGATCGTGGCCTTGGAGGAAGTCCATGGGTGTGACGCAAGCCTTCTTCTTTGGTAAGGCTGCGAATTTCTCCGCGTCTTCGACAAAATGCAGCCTCGGTCGCTGCGACTCCTCGATGCTCTCGTACACACGCTGAGCATCAAGTCTGTTTGTTGGAGCGTTGTCTATGTCGAAAAGATACAAATCCATGGGCCCCGTCACAAAGGCAAAATACTGGGCCACAACACCACTAAAGGCAACATTTCCATCAGCAATTGATTCCTTGCACATCTAGTACATACGCACTATCCGGCACCTTTTTGGGGATCCTCCCGGAGGTCACGATGTAGACAGGCATTTTCTTTACCCTCCGCACCCGGCGTATTGAAGTCCACATGGGAGAAAGAATAGGAGACGCTCACAGGCAACAAAGCGCCATGATGTCGGCTGGTCGCGATTGGTTTGCCATGCGTGGTGCCTGATATGCATATTTGACTGATACTGGCAGGCTCTTTGCAAGTTTGGTCGGATGTGGCACTGCATATATGAGCGCCACCTCTTGGCTATCTCCCCCATCTAGCGAATACAGACTTGCAAGCGTCGGATTGATTGATACGGGCGGCGCCATGGTGAAGGAAAAATTTCAGGAATCCGAATAGCTCAATTCGTTACCGCCGCCCGACAGACAGATAGTACACGAGGGTAGAGCTGCAAGCTCAGTTCGCTTGTTTATATTTCAACCAGCACGACCTATCCGGAGCGTCGAGTCATTTGCGGCCTCTTATCAAAATTACTAGTGCCCACTTGGGGTTGAATGATTCGTCGTCGCATTGAACGCTGGCGATGACCTCTATCTCTCCGAGTCTCTCGGACGACAACACCGGAGTTCACTTCGCGTGTCCCTTCATGTTGTGAGCTTGGGCAGCGCATTTTACTATGCACCACAAGAGAGTTCTGGTTTTGCCTTCTCCGAACCACTCAATTCAACTCCCACCACATTAAGCTATGAATCTGGAATTACCTGAGCAACTGAACAAGAGCAAGTACTTCTTATTACCTTCTCTAATTAGCATACGTGGTCCGTCTGCGCGTGTTTACGAACGGTAACTTGGAATCAGCCGGATATTCCAAAGTATTGGAAGTAGAATTCTGAAAGTAAAGCGTGTTCACCTGGTAGCTAGGCCAGGGGTCCCTGGTGTTCTAAAGATAGCTGTATCCTTCTCGAATATCAAATAGCAGAAGGGAGAAAAGATCTCAGTCTCATGCTATATCAAAAAAAAAAAAAAAACCACTGTAGCTCGCGTAAGCAGTACAGGCCCGATGATACATGGCGTCAGTTTACTGCAGTCACGTCGAAAGGTATTCATCAGGTATCTGCGAGTCCATTACTCCAGCTCAAACACCCCCCAGCGAGAAACAAAATGGCCTGTCAATTTGAATTTTCCATACGTGTGTTCGTTCTAGTTCCTCACAGACTCCTACACTCGACAATTTTGACCGTCTGCACAGGGCGATCCTGCAACTCCGTCCTCACACTAGCAATCTTCCGCAACGTATCCACACTACTACTACTACTGCTCCCCCCTCCGGAAGCAATCCTCCCAAAAACAGTATGCTTCCCATCCAAATGCTTGCACGGACCCAACGTAATGAAGAACTGGCTACCATTCGTGCCCGGCCCAGCATTCGCCATGCTCAACACGCCCAGGCCGTCGTGCGACAGCGCCGGTAACACAATCTCGTCATCAAATTTGCCGCCCCAGGCGGACTTGCCGCCTGTGCCGTCGCCGCGGGTAAAGTCGCCGCCTTGGATCATAAAGTCTTTGATGACGCGATGGAAGAGGCAGTTGTCGTATTTGCCGGCGTTGGCGAGGGTGATGAAGTTGAGGCATGTCTTTTTGGGAAGAAGGGGGGAGGAGCCAGATGTTAATTATTTGAAGGAGAAATGTTTTTATTATATGAAAGAATCATTTTCGGATGAGACATGAGCGGTATATATTGTAGATGGACATACCTTGGGAGTCTGTTCGGTGTAGAGGTCCAGCTCGATATCGCCCATGTTGGTTTTCATCAGCACGCGCTTGGGCAGCGGGCCTGTGGGCTCCTGTCCCGCCACAAGAAGAGGAGGTTCGGACTTGAAGAGTTTCTTGAAGAAGGACATGATAATGGTAAGAGGATTCTCGTTCAGTTGGTGTTTTTGATCCAATACTCGTGTGTAAACTGCAGGTCAGAGTGGGATGGAAACTTGAGAGCATCGCCCAATTAATTTCCCTGCCCGAAATGATCGCCACGTTTCTGCACTTCCTCACCGCCCCCACTCATCCCTGGACAAGCACCGCCCCGGAGGGTGGTCTGATTCTCCCCCCGCCTATATGCCAAGCCAAGTAACTGTGATATTCACAACAAGTACCTAGGTAGGTATAGGAAATCATACTTTTAGTTTCAGAAGTATTCAATGACTTGCAAAGAAGACCAAACAATACTACCTAATTCAATGTTCTGATACAAACAAGCCTATACATACTTGTTGGATTTTGTATTCAAGTGAAGCCGACCCGAATATATTTGAGAGGAATACAACAGACTATCATGGATTGGGTTCTAGAACGCAACAGCTCGGAGGGTCAAAGTTGATTGATAGAGACCAAATGTGAAGTCATACAGTTGAATGATGCTACGTACTTTAGGAGCGAAGGCACCAATAGTATCCAACCCCGAGTCCAGCCCTGATGCGATGGACACCATCAAACAACCGAGATATCTAATAATAATAATAAAACCAGCCCAAACATTAACCATAAAACATTAAAATGGACAGAAAACTGTGCATAACAAGGCATCCCAAACCCATGACCACTGAATCATGACCACAAACCCCTCCATCCCAGTGGAGGACCACCTCTAGCAACTATTCAGTGCTTCGTAGAATGATGCAACCCGAGCGTCATCTCCTTTAGTTTATGAGGATCCTCCAAAATGTCCATTGCTTTGCCCGTCTTGCTCTTGTACTGCGGCGCATCATCATCCTCGCCATCCAAGTCGCTCAACTTGCTCTCATCACTGCTGCTGACGTCACTCGAGTCCGGACTGCTGTTTTGCACCATCTTCATCATCGCGCCCTCCTTCTTCTTGATCTTGCGCTGGTTGGCCTTCATCTTGGACAGCTCCTCGTCCTCCCAGTGCATAGCCGTGACACCCAGCCCGGGGAAATTCCGTTGCAAGAACTCCTGCAGGTGCGGCAGCTGGTGCTTGTCCGGGCGGTACGTGCCGCTGTCATTGTCAATCACGAGCTGGTAGCGCTTGGGATTCTCCGGCGGGCTGTCGTCGGGCGGGCCGCCGGGTAGCTCGCGGTCCGGATGTGTCGGCTCGCCCACGTCGGCCTCACCCTGGTGTTGCGGCGCGTCGGCGTGCGCGAGACGACGGACAAAGAACTCGCCCGAGCAGGCAATGTACGTGGCCACGTCTGAGTGCATGGTGTGCTTGGAGAGGAAGTCGATGCCAAACTCCTTGCCCGTCTCAGTGAAGCGCATGAGGCCGTCGAGGGTGATGACGTATGTGAAGATGCGGCCCCCTTCGTCAAAGTGGACCATGCGCAGGAATTGGAGGGAGGCTTCCTCCGAGCAGGACGGGAAGGTGCCCCATTGCGTGCTGCTGTTGAAATTGTAGATACGGTTGTGTTGTTTGTGCAGGACCTTGTGGAGGATTTTGCCGCGGATGCCCGTGTCTGTGAACATGGGCCCGACCCAGCCTTTGAAGGCGACAAATCGGTGGTAGAGATGCTCAGGGACGGGACCCGCGAGTTGAATCTCGTTGGCTTGGAAGCTGAGGATTGGTTAGGCTGGGAAAATTCCAAAACAGGCAGTTGACCACACAAAAGGGGCACTCACTCATATTTTTCAAGCTTGTCGTCGTCCTTCTCCTCTCCAGAAGAATCCTCGTTGACCTTGATGCCGGTCAACCTGCCCAACATGGGACTGTAATGCTTGAAGAATGTCCCTGGCCCCACGGTATACATCTGTGCTCCGAAGCCCTCGGAGCGGCCCAAGACTTCCATATAGAGATGAAGGCGGCCAGTCATCTTGGTGCCTTTTTCCAGTGTACTGGTTATGGCTTTGGCTAGATAGGCACGCTTGCTACCCATGCGCTTCTTGACATCAAACCATTGGCCATCGGGGCCCAAGCTCCAGCCTTCTCCAATGGAGTATGTTTGATAGGTGACATTTCCCAGCCGGTCATCATGGTCAGGGTAGTCCTCGTCATAGATGCGACACTTCAGCTTGAAGCCGGCGGTGGGAACATTGGCAACGATCCATTCTTCTTCCCATTCTGGACATGTGGTGTTGTGGATGGTCCTTGTTCTCTTGACCATGGGAGGATCCTCCTTGTGGCGCAAAGGAATGGGCGCGGACAAGGTGGCTTTGATATATGGGTCCGCTGCCTGGGTCGTGAGGTCGGCGGCGGGTAAGTTCTCAGCCTTGTGGAAGACAAACCTCACGGTCCATCCTGGCGGCACGTCCCGGAAGGGGGTATCATCGTATCCGCCGGGCGGTTGGACTTTATCCTTTAACTCGTCTTTCTTGTCAGTGACTTTGTGCTTCAAGCCCTTGATGCCATGGGGTTCCTCGTCCTCCCCCTGCTGCTGGGGCTGCTGGGGCTGCTGGTCATTGGTGCCAGATGGAGCTTCCTGGACGTTCTTATCTTCGGGTTCGGGCATAGTGTCTTTGCGGGCTTGGTGGCCAGTGCGAAGGGGATTGCTTATTGGACCGGCGCGAGTACAAAGACGGCAATTTCCCAGTACGGAGTATAGCTGAATAGGCTCGACAGGCTCAACTACCGGCTGGATATGAGTGGGGCAACTGTAGGTTCTGGTAGGTGTTGATCGCTTGGCGAACTGCAATTGCGCGTGAGCCAAGACTTTCTGGCAGGCCTTGGTGCGACTTGGCTCTTGCGCTTGAGAGGGAGATCGACGAGTGGTTCACAGATGTTCCGGTCTTTCTTTTCCCGCGTGGAGAGACAAGCCAGTGACAGGTGAGCAAGTATGTGGGTCAGGCGGGATGACGAGGAGGGGTCGTGGCTGGGGGGGGAGAGATGGGGTATTGATAGGATCCTGAGCCAGTGACTTCGATATGCAGTGAAAAGTTCAGGAGGAAAAGGTTTCTGTTTTCTAGGGGAATATCTCTAGGTGCGAAAAGAAGTTTGCCATAATATATGATGAGCAAGAGAATGGATCCCAGTGAATTATTCTCGGCAGGTACTTGGAGGGGTGGGAGGCTGTGTCCAACTGCGTAAGGGTATGCAAAACTGAAAACGCAACCTAAAAGCTCAGGGTCTCCAAGGCTTGTTTCCAAAGCAATGGGACTGACGTCAGTGCCGCAGATGCCATCCTGTTTCCAACCGCGGGGGAGGGGCGGCTCAGCACTACTCCGTGCCGGTTCCGGCCGGTCTTTTCTCAACGTAGATTCAATTTTTAGGTAACTTTATTCACTTTCCGGTCCATCTAACCTGACTGCAAACTCCATTTGCATGATGGCCTACGTAAAGGGTAATTCAGGCCTTGTGACTGGGATAATACCCACAAAGAGCCACAATAGGCTCATCAGGTATAATGCAGTTTCATCAATACCCTACTACGGATCCTGACGATAAATGATCTACGGGGTCATGGGGATAGATCTGGACATATCGACTACAAAGCCAATACCTATCCCAAAGACGTTGATGTGAGATGTTATGTCTTAGTCTCTTTCTCTTTCTCTTCGCCTTTGGGCAGCACTCAGTCTGATCTCAAAGTGAAATGGTGTGAAGGCAGCATCGATAAACCTGCTCTTCACCACAAACGTGCAAAAGTAAAATTCCACAATTTGCACATTCGCCTCTCTCATCTCTTGACATTGGAGCATCGACCACACCATCCGGGCCAGTCTCGAATGCTCCGCAATATACCTGAAAACCTCTGCATGCCCCCTCAACTCACGCCCAATCTTCAACTTTTGCTGATAGAGAGGGAGCCCCAGCATTTCATACGCTTGTGGGCCAGCATCCTCTCTCGTAGTTTCCTCAATCACATTCTCGAATCTCAGACCACGCATGGTGGTAATCTCGCGGTTTGACCCCGTCCAGAAAGCTAGGAGGATGTTGCTCGCCCGTGTCCGCGGTCTGGAGAGTCCAGGTATGTTCTCTGTGTCGATCATGCTGACGACCAGTTCGTCATCTGCGGATATTCGCACCTGTGCTACGTGGTGTCCCCTGTTGTCACCGTCACCCGTGTACATGATCTTTTGGTATTCTTTAGAGCGGCCATCCGGCTCTGTAATTAGAACGGAGTATACGACATAGCCCCACTGATGGAGGGTCTCGTAATTCGAAGTCACAGGGAATTGAAGTTGTGCAGTAGGCTGATGCGGCCCAGGAGACGAAGGAAAGGAAGTAGTAGTTTGATGCGTGTCGAAGTCTGCATCTGTGTGATCATATCGCTCATCCTGTCCTGTCTCACCGTAGCTGATGTGCTGACTTGGCCCAACATAGGCTGAATAAGGACTCTGCTCGAAGTGACCAGACTCCCCGTTTGGATTATGGTGGCCTGAATATGAACCCAGCTCAAAATCACCAGGCTCTTCATGTCTTCTATGGTGACTTTGCCGGTGGCTGTGGGCATGGTGGCTTGGTCTATGACTAGAACGTCGACTACGGCGATATTGGTGGCACTCTTGTGAGTGTCTGTCCTCTGCAGACATACAGCTACCCATGGTGAAACCGTTTAAAACAACAAACTCCGGCCGTGGTCAAGTTGAGAGCTCAAAATCCAGCGCAGGTATCATTTCGCTCTCGTTGACAAAGTGGGATCGGTGCTCCTCAAAGGCTGGGAAGGCCTTGTTTCGGCTACCCGTAGATAAAAGGATTCAACGCAAGACTTGTAAGGGCTAGAGAAGATGAAGTTTGAGGATATGTTGAGATATATCTTGTCAGCTGTATCAGAAAGCGTCTCTGCTTATTTTGACGACTTATAACGTAAGGGCTTAAGAATTGAACATGTTGAGTGAAAGACTGGTCTAAAGAGGTAAATTATCTTGCAAATACAGTCACTTGCGTCGACCTGTCACGGTATGTCATGAGCAAGGTACCTAGGTAAAGAGAACTGTCGAAGTCGTGTCTCTCTGATCTACAGTCTGTTAACTCCATTCTGTGTCAAAACATCAAGTTCATGGGCAATTCATGGGTAGTTCTTCATACAAGTTTGTTGAAGACATCCATATGGATACACGCATGGGAGAAAAAAAAGTGACCTGTTCAGGACCTCGGGGGTTACGAAAGGGCAGATTGCTGTCATTTTGCATCCTGGCCACGACATGTGTTTCCCTCCTGCAGTGTATGACATGACTCTACCGGGTGATCATGGAAAGGAGAACGTCATCGTGCTCTTGGATTCGTCAGTCCGCTCTGATGGCTGGGACTATTGGTTGTCAATACGGCAACATTGATTACAAGTTGACCTTGTCTATGATGCCCAACAGACTACAGTAGGCCCGACATAGGGTGCCTTAAGACAAAATGCAATGCCCAAGAACAATTGGGCGCCTTCCATCTGGAATTATATGAATCTTATCCACGGCTTCATCTTATCTCACTTCTTCGCAAAGAGACTTTTCCCTCGCAGCACCGATCCCCATCGCCATATCAAGAAAAAACAGGGGAGCCCAACAACGACCGCAACGACAGCCAGGATCGAGTTTCCAATGCCAAATCCCAGCTGTAGAAACATCTTGGGCGCAATCAGCGGAATGACAAAGCCAAACACGCCCCTGAGAATAGTCGCCGCGCCCAGCGCACTGGCAGCATGCACCGCATACGCGTCAATCAAATACTGATTCACGCAATAGAACGACACATTCGTCCCGGCAGTGAGTATGACCGTCCCCACGTTCGGCATCACGACATGCAGCTTCGCCTGTGCGCTCCAGCCATACCACAGCAGCCCGACCGCGGCAGAGATGGTGCCTGGGAAGAGCAGCGGGACTCGGAATTCCGGTTGGGCTTTCTTGTCTGGGGCGCGCGCGATGAGGCGCTTGTATATGAAGTTTCCGGCTATTTGGTTGATTTGCGACATGACGATCACGCCGATGGTGGGTGGCAGGTAGTTAAGTGAGGCGATGGCGGGCTGTTGATCGTACACACCTTCGTAGACCATGGGCATCGTCGCTATGACCAGGTTAGTATCTTCAATATCCATGACATGATGCACCATTAGGTCACGAGAGATATACCTGATAGCATGAACGCCAACCCGTACGCGTAGCTCGAGTAGATTCCCATGATCTGGACAATTGGTTGAGTCAGTAGCATATTGGAGGGTCTCTTCATGTTCTTCTTCAGCAGAGCTTTCCACTTCAGATTGCCATCATATTCTGTGACGAGGTTTCTGTTTCCCGTCTCCTTGACCAAGAGATTCTTCTTCCGGCGCAGCAAGACAGGCGCATATGTCTCCGACAAGAACGCAAAGCCAGCAATCTGCACAAAGACATCCAAGATCGAAATGACCCAAAAACACCACTTCCAAGAGGCAAACTGGGTCAAGGTGCCGCCGCAGAGTGGTCCCAGGACTGGTCCTAGCAGGGGCGCAATGCTATAAATCGCAACGGCCTTGCCGCGCTCGAGGGGGTTGAACATATCGCCCATGATAGCACCGCCGATCTGCGCACATGATGGTCAGAAAGCTTCTCGGTCCTTCCACTGAAGGAATTTCAAAGAGGCCAAGGACCTCCTCGGGAATCTTACAGATTGAGCCGCACAGCCACCTAGCCCCGACAAGAACCGGAAGGTCAACATTTGCCATGGCGTCGTCGCAAAGCCGCAGGCGGTGTTGAAGACCCAAAAGAATGCGTTGCTCCCTTGCAGGACTATGATTCGACCATACATCTCGCTCAGTGGACTAGTGATCAGAGGACCAACGGAGAAAGCAAGCATGTAGATGGATAGAATCATAACGCCGACCGTCTCGGATGCGTGTAAGTCTTTTTCCATTGTCGGCAGGGCAGGTGCAATAATGGCCGATGATAGAGGACCGACGACGTTGAAGAAGGATAGCAGCACGCATGCTACATGTCGCTTTCGTATAGACCAGTTTTTGGGGTTGGATGTGTCTGTTGGGCCATCCCAAGTGACCTGTGACATTGTCAGCTGCGGTCATTCCGAACCTTTACTTTTAGGTTGTCTCACAAGTTTTGCGTTTATTTCTTCGGCCGATTGCTCGTCGTATTGTACATGTTTTTCGAAGGGCGTGGCTTCATTGGCAGCATCTGGCCGTCCATGCTTGGCCAGGCCGAGTTCGACAAAGTCACGAATGGCCGAGTCGTTGGAGGCATCTTCAGTTCTAGAATCATGGCCATTTGTTGCCATCGCCGTATCGAAAAGAACTACAGCTCCTCTGCTTTATTAAGGATCTAAGCAAAAATGTGACGGACATCGTTGAACTTATTTAGGTATATGGCCTTGAGATTGTTCCTGAGTCGTGCAAGTCCAAAGGGGAAATAGAAGCCCACGTGCTGGTTCCAGCGGATTTCAACGGCTACGTACTATGAAATGGCAGGGTGCCATGTTCTTCTTCATTGTGGACCCGTAATGAAGGGATCGAAACAAGGTGCCACTATTCGGGTGCTCTGGTACGGATTTCTCTGAGTTAGGCGTTCTGGATATGACGTCTCTCGTGATGTTAACCCCAATGTCGTATCTCAATTTCGGCCTTTACCCCTAGGCCGTGCCTGATCCATCTCAATGTTCTATTAAAAGGATACTGCTCAGATACTGCTCGCATGAAGTTTGTTTCAATCGCCTGCGGTGGGTATTTACCCGTTTGCCTTGCGCAGAGGGCGAACGTCGAAGGCTGGGGGCCAAAGTCGAGACTCACCTGGGCAGTATACCATGATGCCGCCTATTCAAAATATCAAGGATCTTTGAACAAATCTGTCTCTTGGTGGAACTCATTGCGATATGCAACTTGATGTTGGCCGGCTCGACGCCACTTTCGGATGGCTAATGGCTACCCTCAGGAGTGGTTGGAATGGAAATAGACTGTCAAAATACGAACATGGTGTGTTCAAGTATCTTAGTGGCCATCTATATTCAAGGAGAGCCCGATAAGCTTCAGTCAGTGACATTTGCATCGCCGCAGTAGTTGCAGAATTTATGATGCAGCCGTTCGCGCTGGACAAGTCTTGCTGGATCATACTTACAAGTCTAAGCAGCGAGGAGAAGCCGAAGGTTTCGTCATTGCTAACAATCCTACCTATTAAATGGACTCTTTGGCGCAAGCTCTGGAGGATACTGATAAATGCGCGAGGTACCAGGCTATGTACGTGCCACAGGTAGGGCATCAATGCAGGAGGCCTTCCTATCCAGGTACCTAGGTACTGAAACCGCATTACATAAATAACAGTCGATGTGTCTGCGCTCATGACCGTAATTTGACCTAATTCCTTATTTCTCCTCTTCAGATCAAAACCTACACCTGATACGTCTGGGCAAGACTGATTCCCTTTCGGTCAAAATGACATCAAAAAAGGCCCATCGAAAGCCGCGTGCGTCCTCTCTATATCCTACCCTCCACGATAGCGTGTCCCAGCTCGACGAGGATGCCAATCTTCGGCTTGACTTTTACGAAGTCGACGACTCTTACACATGCGTCAAGGAACACGACACCAACATCATGGGAAAGTTCAGATGCTACAATAAGAACTGTCACTCAAGCGGCTGGGGAAGCAAAAGCATTGCAGTCACTATGAGAATGTACCTGAACCAGAAATACAATGTAAAGGTGTATTTCCAACGCTGTCTGGAGTGCAAATGGTTGAGCAAGCCTATTCTCGATGGCTCGTATGCGGAGAGGACTTCCTACTGGCTGAAGAAGTGGAACGGTGTGGTAGTGGACAGGCCTGATCATTCGCACGGGGTTGATAAGGGTCCGCATCAGAGGCATTTATGTGAGGGATGCAAAGCCGGTCATTGCAGATTCGCCATGGAGTAGTCGGTGTTTCCTGGTTGAGGATAGCTCGAGGTAACATCTTGCTCAAAGAGAAGCGCACACACGAGGCGGAACACCGACCATTTGAACACGTAATTCTCCTCTCTATATCAAAGCATGCAGAGGAAAGACCTCCAGAAACCGGATAATATCAATGTCAGACCGAGGCGGCTTCAAAGATTGCGGGTGTTCATATATGTACCGCACATTTACCACAGTTCTGAAGTTCACATGATGTTTTGCTATACTACTTATACAAATTAGTCCGGCCTTCACGCCTCTGTATTGTGGTGGCAGGATTGTGAAGCATAGACAAGGAAAGAAACGAACGTGGGTTGTTATTCGTCTGTAGTAAGGATGTTGTTCAGGAGAAAAACATACTTAGGTATCCTCTCTAACCCGAGGGCCTGGTCCTTCAAATAACCATCCGTTGAAGGCCTGTCCATCGTGCCTGCCTACAATTCCCTTAGCCTATCAGCTCATACCCAGCTGGAAGGAGACAGAATTAATTGCTGTTGCTAAGTTCCTCAAGCCCTTTTTGATGCTCGCACTGTTTGCCTCGTACAAATAGGCCATACTAATTCATTCAAAATCTGCTTACACAGAGCGTTTTTTACACCGTGGGGGCTACAGCCCCACTATAAGCTGCAAGCCTAGAGCATGTACTGTACGCTGGGTTTTAGAAGCATCTTCAGCCTCATCATTGTTTCTTTATCTCAACCTGCTTCATATCATATGAGGACGCAGGTTCGTGTGACGTTGTAGAGTGGACTGTGCAACTAGGGTCTCTGGACATGCCTTTGTGGTTTACTTGCATTACTTAGTAGGTACCTAGGTAATCATGTCGACGGTTACACAAGCAGCACAGCCTGCAGGCAGTGCAAAGGAATACATTCCAAGCTTACATCTACCCCGCTTTCCAATATTCTTGGCCTCTTCTTGCCTTTCCTTACATCAAATCTTTATACGCAGGTTGAGGACGTTCCGTACCTTGCGTTTGCCCGGAGAGACATGGCCGCTGCAGCTGCTCTAGGTACCGCTGCCAGCGCTCTCAGCGTGGTAGATCTTGCTGCCAAGGTAGGCGGTGAGATCTTTCAATATACCAAGGATGTTCTCGGAGCGACTGAGCAGGCTAAACAACGGGCCAACGAGTTCAATAGCCTGATGAAGGTTGGGTTAAGTCTGAGCGGCCTTCTAGAGGACAAGAAAGCGCACCTCAAGGCTTCCAACAATCTCGATGAAGAGTTGCAGCAATGCCAGCAAACATTGCAGGATATATTGAAGCGACTCAACACAGCTTCCGACAATAGCCGCCGAACGAGATGGGAATTTGCCCTGACGTGGCATTTCAAGCAGCCCGACTTCGAGGAGGACGTCAAGAAGATTGTTCGATCCAGGGACATGTTGCAAGCTGCACTTCAAGTAGATCAGACGTTCGTATTTTACAAGTCCCTGTCTGATTGTTCCTCACGCGGATCTAACCATCAATTTCTACAGAAAACTTCTCGTCCACGTGTCAGAGAGGCTGGACTCAACACCATTGAATCTGCCTGAGGTCAAGGGCGCCGCGTACAATTCCTTCGACAACCAACATGGCGCAAAGTGTCTGCCGAACACCAGAGTGGAGATGCTCCAGCGCATTCGAGCCTGGGTTGAGCGTCCAGACGGGCCCCTAATCTTCTGGCTCTCGGGCATGGCCGGCACAGGAAAAAGCACGATATCAAGGACTATTTGCGAGGAGCTAGGACAGAACTCAGGTGATGCTCCGGCTCTTGGTGCCAGTTTCTTCTTCAAGAAAGGCGAACTCGATCGCAATGGCGCTGCTAAATTTGTCCCTTCCTTGGTGGCTCAGCTTGTTCGCTCCACACTGGTACCGGACCTCAAGTCTCAGATCGAGGAAGCTCTGCGCAAGTTTCCGGATATAACAAGCAAGACCCTACAAAATCAGTGGAACACTCTGTTGAGACAGCCTTTGGCCAAAGCTGCCATGACTGGTCTCCTTGCTAGTAGCACGCTGGTTTTTGTGGTGGATGCACTCGACGAATGCGAAGACCAGAAAGATGCCACATCGCTTATCGAGCTCATCTTGCAGCTCGAACCATTCCCACAGATCAGGCTGCGGTTCCTTTTAACCAGTCGCCCAGAGCTTCCCATCCAGCGCAGGTTCAAGAGGGCATCAGAGAACGCCCATAAAGATGTATTCCTGCACGAGGTACCCACCGATGTCGTTGGGCATGATATCCAGGTTTATCTCGAATTCGAGTTGCGGAAGCTGAGGGAAGACCACGAATTGTCTGATGACTGGCCTGGGAAATCCCACATGCGAAAGCTAGTTGACTTGTGTTCTCCCCTATTCATTCATGCGACGACGATTTGCAGGTTTTTAGCCAATCCGAGTGGCACCCAGGATCCGAAGGACCTCTTAGCTGGAATCATGAGTCGTCGTTACTCAGAGGATGTAACATTGAAAAGCATTTACCAGCCGGTCCTCGACCAGATTGTCGCCGAAATCAACTCTGAACATCTGAGGAATCAGTTCCCTTCTCGACTTCAAGCTTATAGTTGGCACCATTCTCATTCTAGCTGACCCACTGCCCATTGCGACAATAGGGAAACTCCTCAACATTTCGGAAGGCACTGTTCGGATCCGCCTGCAGCGTTTGCACTCTGTTCTCAATGTCCCGAAACGGGAAGACCAACCTATCCGACTACTTCATCTCTCCTTCCGCGACTTTCTTACGGAAAACGGTTCTACAGACGACAATCCATTTCGCTGCGATGAAATCGAAGGCCATAGAATCATTGTACGACGTTGCTTGGAGTTGATGATGAAATCAGATCATCTGAAGAGGAACATCTGTGAATTAAAGGACCCGGCAGTGGATATAAACAGGATTGACAAGAGTCTCATCGAGCAAAGGCTTCCTTCAGAGATACGATACGCTTGCCGATACTGGACTCATCATCTGAAACAAGCTGGGGAGACTGGATCATTAGAGGGCTTCGAACACGAAGTTCACGAGTTTTTGCGAATGAAACTCCTCTACTGGCTAGAAGCATTGTCGCTGTTGCGTGAGAATATGACGGCATGCACGGCAGACCTCCGCAACACAGTAGTCAGTATTTTCAAATCTAACGATTCGCTGATGACGCAGAGGTCGGATTTACAGCAGTGCAGGGCAACTCAAGATGCTAATCCAATTATCAACCATACGGGAGCCCCAATTCTATCAACTATTCAAGGATACGTGCGACTTTGTCGGGTACTTGTATGACACGCCGTCTATGAGGTACTACCCGCTACAAATATATTCGTCAGCCTTGATTTTCAGTCCGGCCCAGAGCTCAATCCGAGAGTTCTTCAAAAGGGACGAACCGGACTGGATCGCTCGAATGCCTTGTATTCCACCAGATGATCACGATGTCAAAAGGATTCATTGGGTCATCTTCTCGTCAAATGGTCGCTATATAGCCTCAGGCAACGACAAAAGTATCAACATCTGGGATGCAGAGAGCGGCGCTTGCATACAAACGCTCGCCACTACGATTCAACAAAGCCGTTCCGGGTATGCCGCCGCCTTCTCGCCAGACAGCCGACTTCTAGTGTCAAAGTCGCCCAATGGCTATATCACAGAAGTCTGGGATTTAGACAGAGGCACCTGCATACAGAGTCTTGATGGTAATGATGGTAGGCTCTGTAACATTGCTTTTTCGCCAGACAGCCGATATGTAGCCTTGAGGGCGGTCGACAAAACTGTTCGGCTTTGGGATTTGGAGAGCGGTGCCTGTGAGCAGACACTCAAAGGTCATGGAAAAGGTGTCAGATGCATTTATTTCTCTGCAGACGGCCAGTATATAGCCACAGGATCGAGAGACACATTCGTCAAGGTCTGGGATATAAAGAGCGGTGTCTGCAGACAAACACTCGAGGGTCACGATCGTACGGTCACTTCCGTCGCTTTCTCCCCAGATGGCCGATATCTAGCCTCAGGATCGAGAGACATATCCGTCAAGGTCTGGGATATAAAGAGCGGTGTCTGCAGACAAACACTCGAGGGCCTTGATCGTCCGGTCACTTCCGTCGCTTTCTCCCCAGATGGCCGATATCTAGCCTCAGGATCGAGTGACAATCCCATTCGGGTTTGGAATATGGAGGGATGTACCTGCATACGGAAGCTCCGTTGCGGCGTCCTAATCAAGTGCTCAGGTTTAACCTTCTCGGTAGGCAGTGGCTCCCGGTCGATGCCCTCACGGGCGAGCCAAAAGATCAAATGTATCATCCCACTTCTGCGATTAAGGTTTGACTCTACTGGTTCATTTCTCCATACAAACTTGGGCATCTTCTCGTTGGCAAACACCTTTTCCCCAGCCGCAGCGCAGGCTACAACTCCCTTTCAGCCGCTGAAGGAAATCAATTACGGTATTTCTGACGACCACGATTGGCTCACATGGAATGGTCGACGTGTGCTCCATATACCATATGATCTGCTGCCGATGGTCTACGACGTCATACCGGGGGCTGTCTGTATAGGAGATGGACAAGGTCGGGTCTGGAGTATCAAGTTCTCAGAAGCCAACCCCCCCCCCTACCATCGGAGCTACTAGAATGGACTGCTTGAACGCATGCTAAAGTATACTTACCATACTTTCCATATATCAATGAAAGGGCAATATCATACAGACGCTATTGCTGTGTAGCCTTATATGGCACGCTTGCTTTCACTCACGCCGGACAACAGTACTTGGATACTCGCCGGACACTGATATACGCATCTCGCATAAAACCGAAAAAAGTTTATGAAACAAATATGCAGTTTCTCATGAACTCATGAGTAATCACACAAAATGCCTGCTAGACCGCCGCCTACCTAGGTACCCAGAGAAGAATATCAAGCTCAAAACCTCGCCCTAACCCACAAACCTAGGAGCAGCTCCTATGTGCTGTTTTCGCTCCTCAGAAGCATCATTAAACTTTCGATCCAGCATATTTATTACTTTTTGGAACTCACCTAGTAAGGCGAACCTCGGAATACAAACATCGCGCCTTGCCTAATAAGTTCTAGAGCAGGGGACACACGCAACATTTCCAAACACCTCTTCTCATACCACATACATACACATACACACATACAGCCTCATCCAGGCTTGCAGCGCTACGTTGCGTTGGCCCTTCCAATATACTAATTTCACACAAGCTTTTTACTTACTGCGCGGGGTGTCACGCGCGCACGCACCGGGGCTTTGTTGACGCAGGGCCTCATCAAAATCGCACTGGGACCAACAACATGAAATGAAAGTCAATGCACTAGGCTAGAATCACCGGACTGAAAACAGTTCATCAACACATTACTACTGACTAAGCGCAGATGCCCAGGTAGAGAATGGGCTTATGACAGCCATGTTCCCGAATATAGGAGGATATGCCAAATTTGCAGTGCCGGATCTGCACAAGTCTATGTGGACTGGAGGCAAGTCTAGAAGTTTTTCGGTGTTATCGGATCTGTGAGGTAAGTTAACGTATGATCTTGCCTAGTTCACTCACTTTTGCCAGTCGAGACTATGGTCAATATTAGCAAGTGTTCATATATCATTACTTCCTAAACTCTACAATGCAATTCTAGGTCGTTCAAACTGTGGGCTTGTCGTTTCAAGTTTGCCACTGCCCCCGTCATGCCTGCTCATGCTGTTGTGGTAGGAGATCGGCCGCAGAGTACCTAATGACACAAACAAACCGTCTCTTCTCTTCAGCCACACCTTAAATGTAATCCAATCCCATTATAGCTCCGTATGCTTGCCGTTTTTAACCCCCTTAAGAACAAACGCCCAGTTCAAAATGCTCAGGTCCCCATGCACGCGATACATACTCTGTGGCCATCGCTAACTACTCCTCAGTCCCTTTCTTCTTCACGCCGCCTGGTACTCCGCAGCGTCCATGTAGAGATCAATCAGACAGCTAGCTGACCAAGCTTGAGTAGGGCACTAATGGTTTGAAATGTTAGCACATGTCACATCATGGAGGGATCATCGTGAATTTAAGACTTACCGAGTCTCCACACTCCGCCCCATCCTTTTGCGTCAACTCAGCCAGCCCAGCCCACGGACTCGCCCGGATCATCCCCTTGCACCCCATCAACCTCTGCGTGACCTGCTGAAAGGCCTCCGTTTTGCCCTCTCCACCGTCCTTATCCCCACGCCTTTTCAAGTCAAACTTCAATAACGCTCTCAAAAACCACCCCGTAGGCCACAGCCACTCCGGACCCTGGTGGTAATTCCGTCCCTTGGATGTAGCAAAGTCCTCGCTGTCCTCGCTGTTGATGTAATACGGACGGTAGTTCAGATCCGCAGGGTCCAGTGTTGCCATACCGGTGGGGCCGCGGAGGACCTTGTCGGCGAGAACGAGCGCGGACATGGCGTGTGCAGGCTCAAATAGATCTGGCGCCACGGTCATGCTGATGGGGAAGTTCGGACGGAGTTGGTAGTCCTCGTATTCCTTGCCAGACTTGTACAGATCTTTGTAGATACCGCGGCGGTTGACAATAGCCGAGTTCACATCGTAGTTCTTGTCCTCGTCGGCAGTGGCAGGTACGTAGTAGCAGCGTTCAAAGTTGGCTTTGATCAAATCAGCCCAGTCCTTGAAGGTGATGGAGGATTTGTCGGCTTTGGTCACGCTGTTGTACTTGAATTTGCCCTGCGCAGAGAGCTCAGCAATCCAGCGCAGCGTGCTGTACAATAGACCTGTGATCTCTACGGCGGCTCCATCGCGGGGTGTTCCCGGAACGCCTTTGGAGCCTGCACGCTCACTCTCACCCATCTTGTCCATCCACGTGCCGCAGTTGGATTGATTGCCACCAAAGATGAGTCCGTTGGCCCAGTCAACCTTGATTTCGATATTGAAACCCTCGTCGCGCATCTGAGAGTCAATCTGCGGCCCAGCGTTGGCCTCGCGGAAGGACATGCCCTCGGCGTGGCGTTGCAATGCTTCCTGAATGATGTCTTCGATGGTGCTTTCGGTCGAGTAGGCACGGGGATCCTCGGTGTCGAACCACGTGTCGTCGTAAGGAAGGAAGCGCCTCTTGGTCGTCTCTTTCAAGAGGTCAAGACCATTAGGGGCTAATTTGGTGAAGTCCTGGACGTTTTGCAGGTAGAACCAGATCGAGTCACGAGAGTTGTACCGAGGCGTGTTTCCCGACGCCAAAAGGTTGGGGATCATGCCGTGCTTCAGAACACTGCCAAATGCCTTGATGTGCTCCTTGGCCTCGTCAAAGCGCCCAGTACCAAGTAGCAGGCCCCGAAGTGAGATGAAGACATCACGGCCCCAACAACGAGCCCATTCCACAGCAAAGTGCGGCAGACCAGCGGCCAAAGAAGGAACCTGGTACTTCGGATACAGCGAAGCCGACTTAACGTTGCCCATTTCCTGCACGCTGACCATGGCCAGGCTTTGCAGGAACCACTGACCCTTCTGGATGTTCTCGTTCATCAACGAGATGCCACGCTCCCAGGCGGCCATGTATGCGGCGCGCATAAGGAGACCAAAGTAGCGCGGGAGGAGGAAGCTGGGAATTTTACGCACAGCGTCGAAGCGCTCCCGAATCCAGGCTGTCGGCTTCTCCACGCGAGGATATTGACCATCCTTGACAGCCCGATCAAGACGACCAATAATGTAGTCTAGAGCCCACTGGCCGTCACGGAGATTCTGACAAAGGGGGTGGGCGAGGTTGTTGTCGCGAATGACGTCCTTCAAGATGCTCCACCAGCCTTGAAGACCGGCATAGACAAGTTTCCCGTACCCAGGAATGTCATAAACGCCATCTCGACCACCACTTGCATCACGCTCCTCAGCCTCGCAACGGTACATGAGGAAGTTCAAGTCAATGAGGTCCAACTCGGCAAAAGCCTCCTTGGCGCCTGATGTGACAAAAGTATCAAGACCGGCCGAGTGCTCAGCAGCAGGAATCCATGTCTCAAAGAGAGCAATGCTTCCAGGCGGGAACCTCTCACGCACAGTGATGGTGGTATCCTCGCCCTTTGCGTCTATACGAACGCCAGGTAGGTCAATGACACGGCTGGGCAGGCCCTTGAGCAATTTCTTGTCCTCAAAAACCTCCTTCTTGATCTCGTCGCTGGTGTCGACTTCGAGCATCCAGCTACCGAGGTGCCTGACTTTCGTCCCGGTAAGGTGGACAGGGTTGAAAGCACCGTTACCGTTGCCATAGCCAGGAAATGCCGTATGTGCGATGAGGAAGTAGCCCTTGCGAGACTCAGGGTGAACTCGGTGTACAGTGACATACTGATCCTCGTGGTGGATATGCGTCTCATCGTAGCCATCCTTGCCCATCAGGGTATGGATCTGGTTCAGCAGCTTCTTGACGCCTCCGATGCCATTCTTGCCTCCACCAATCTTGACCTCCTTGCCATTTGACGACTCGGAGGTGTAGAGTCTGGTCTCACCCACCAAGTCAATGAGCTTCGGATAGATCTCGTCATAGCCCATGACACTACCCGTCGCGCTGGCACACATGTTGACCAGAGCAGCGTTCGGCAGTGTGTCTCGGGCATCTCGCTTCTGAGCGGGTGTCTCATTATCATGTGTGCAGTCCATAAACAGGGCCTGGACCGGCACTGGTTTGATACGGCGGACAATTTCTCTTGTCATGTGGTCGCCGTTGCTCACTGAACCGTTTTGTGCCGTTGGCGAAGTGGGACTGCTGCTGTCGTTCTTGGACACCTCGTCGACTTCGAAGCTACCGATGGGACGGCCTCCGTGACGGTGTACCAGACGGCTGAGCTCGCCCGTACTCCAGGCCTGCATGGCCTCACGAATGAGGGAGCTCAGACCGAGCCTCTTTACAAAGACGTAATCCATCTCCTCGGAGCCGGAGAAAAGCTCGGCAACCACGTACAGATCTGGGCGGATCCGACGAGCCTCATCGAGGATGAACTCGGCGACGTGGATCGGGGTGGAGTGGCAATTGTCGATGCGGAAGCCGGCAAAGTATTTGGCGAGCATGCGCGCATATTTGGTCATATGGTCCCAAAGGAACTGGCTGTCCTCGGGCTTCTTTCCATACCTCAACTTGACACAATCACCCCAGACGATGACCTCGCGGCGCAGGTATACTCTGGAGTCGGGCCCAGCATTGTCAACAAGAGCATTGCCACCCCAGACCCATCCATTGTTCGCAAGGGCCAGGTCCTCCTTCTTGTGCTGTTTCGTCTTCTCATTCACAGGCAAGCGTGTGAAATATGACTCGATCAGTGGGCTATTGGGCCCGATCGGTCCCATGAGAGGCCCATGTTCGTCGAGCCGACAGTACTTGATCCGGTTGAAGAGCTGATCCAAGATGACTGCTGACTCGGCATCGTGTTCCTTGTAGTACTCCACGTTGACAACATCCAGCCCAGACGACAGTTTGGCCCGGGCCTCGGCCTTTTGCCCATCCGTGGCGGACTTGGACTCACCCACGACGGCCGTGATGAAGGCCGCGCTGACTTCGGGCTTGACCTTCCGCCTGAAACGTTCGCCGATACGATCAATGCCCGTGAGGCCTGACCTCAAGAAAGCGGCCTGCTCCTCCACCGAGCCGACGGGCTGCTTGAGAGCATCGCTGTCGACGCGACCGGCAGCCCATGCCTCCACGCCGGCGTCTGCATCTCGGTCCACATCCAGCACGTAGTACTCCCAGAGACGAATCTCGTTCAGAACATCCCTCACGGCGGCCATAATCTTGACAAGATCCTCTTCCGATTTGATGTCCGTGGGGAGGCCGAGCGTCTCGAGCTTGTCGCCCAGCTCGAGCAGCTTGGTGTCCAGCAAGTATGCAGACTCGAGCCATGGCGCTGTTGTCAAATTGTAGCCCGCATCAGGGTGCTCCAAAAGCCAGCCGGTGTTGTTCGCGGTGTGGTTGAGGACGATATCCGTCAAGCTCAGCAGTGAGTGATTCTGCTCCAGACTGGCCACCAGCTTCTCAATGTCTTTCTCGCCAGCAGGAAAGCAAGTTGGATCCCAGGAAAGCTGATCGTAAAGACTGTAAGGTGAATTTGAGTCTCCGCGTACTTGCAGAGGAGTGAAATGAATCATGTTGTAACCCCTGTCGCTAATGCCGGCGAGGTGCTTCTCCCAGTCCTGGGGATACTTGCCCATGAACTTGCTGATGACGGAGAAGATAGACAGGGCCGCCAATGGCAGAGGCGAGCCATCAAGGCTCAAGCGTGGTGCAACATCGATGTAGTAGAAGGGGGATTGTTTCTTGGCCTCGTTGGCGGAGGCATCCTTGAGTTCCTCGGACAGCTCCGGTAGAGCTGCATAGGTGACGTAGTAGGTGTAAGGGCCTGGCAAGTAGATGGGGATGGAGATTTCTATGTCGCGAGAGAAGTTGGGCACCAGTCTAAACAAGAACAAAACAATTGCAATAGGTCAGAAAAGTTCGGAACAGGTCAATTGGGTCTGTCGAACGAGTATTTGGGCCAATACGTACGGATATTCTCTGAATTGGTGTCGTTGGAATTCTTGGCCCTGCTCCGGGATGTTGACCCACAAGCTCCCATGGCGGCAGATGCTGGAGGTGCCCTCAATGGTGAAGCGGATGGTGACAGGGTTCTGGGTCTTTGGGGCAATGTAGACATATTGACCGGCGACATCAGGCGACCCGTCGTCGTTCAGCGGGAGCTGGTATACCTCGTTGGACACCATTGTTTTCGGTATCATGATGACAAGAGGAAAAAGCTCCCCTCGCAAGGAGCTGGGCAAGTTGGAGTAGCTATAGTAGGCCCTTGGGGAAACACGCCCATGCAGGTGCACGTGTAAGGAGGGGCACCCGGGACAAGGTGTGGGACGTCAGGGACGGGTCTGGGCGCTGTAGCAGGTTGCCAAAGGCGGGCCAACACAGAACTGTGGAGGTGGAGCGTGGAGGTGGAGGATCGACGATTGGAGACTGGAGCAGGCCCTAGTAAAACCTAGCTATACGAAGCACAGGTAGTCTGTTGTTGGCTTCGGAGAGGTTCAACAGTTTCCAGTGATGCAGGGGACGACTCGAGAGCAGCACATAGAGTGAATGATGACCAAAAATGTGTTGGCTTGAGGTGAGCTGAGGTGCAGGTGACCGGATGCGCTTTGAATGGGCCGACGTTTACTGTAACGTAAAATCGATATAGGTGTAAAGAGAGAGAGAGCCAGTGAGCCAGTGAGTGGTTGTAGTAACTATGCAACAGAAAAAAAGGAAGAATAGGCCAAGGTAAGGAGACGGAAAAAAAAACCCTCACGGAGCAGCGAAAGGAGGTTCAAAAGAAAAACATTCTGGCCGTGGCCCAGGCCATCGCATTGGATCGGGACGGGGTTGGACGGGCAGGCCAGGCAAGACCAGGCAAGACCAGGGCAGCTTCTTCCCATCCTTCCTTCTTGCAATTCTCGCAACGCTAGTCTGGGTAGTAGCTGCATAAGTGAGATGGAATAGCCGGACTTCATCTTCAGCAGTACTAGTGCCGGCTCATGCCCGACGGTATAACAGGAAGGGAAAGTACGGTGTACCAGAAACTTGCAAGGCTTAGGCCAAGGAAGAAGGCATCTCGATGGTCGCTGTGGTCGAGACCAATGGCCCCCAGTATTTCCGTACCTACTATGGTACTACCTCTCGACCCATGTAAATAATGGCACAGCAGAAACCCGCACGGGTGGCCCAGGGGGAAGACGGCCACCTCACCTCATCTCGTCATTGCTGTTCCTTGCTGTCCCATGTATTTCTTGACCTCCCCCAGTTAGGCTATTCCCGCAAATAGCTCTTTGCAGATAAGCAAGCCCGGAAGGATTGCTCCAGGGTGAGAGCCCAACCCAATTCTGGAGAGGGCAAGATGTATTCGAGAAGAACAAGACTGACCTCATGCTTCATGGGAAGACTGAATCGTGTCTTGCAACATCGAAAACCGACAAGACAGACAAGAACGACACGAATCAAGCCTACCACTCTGTTTCTTTTTTGCTCTTTAGTCTCGCAAGCTAACGCACTGTCCGAGACGCACAGAACAGACCACCAAAACACAACCGCAATGTCGGTAGTGAATCTGACCAACCGGGGGCCCGCTGTGCAAGAAGGTGTGTGTGTGCCTCGATGACCAGCAGGCAGGCAGGCAGGCAGGGTGCTAAACTTGGGCGCTTATTCCAAAAAAGGCCAGGCCCGGTTTTCTGCAGCCGGATTGTTAGCCTCGAAGCGGGCCGGGATAACAGATATTCGACAGTCGAACCTTGCAAAAATCCAATGGGATGCGGTGTGTGAAACACCACGCACGCAACGTCGACGATGCCAGCTGAGTAGACCTTGGTAGGATTGATGAGCAAGAGAGGGCCGTCATATGACAGGAATCAGTCCTTCTCAACTTCAGCTTCCTTTGGCGGCTCACTGCAAGCAATGTTCCTTAAAAAAAAGGTATCATGAAACAGCGTCTTCATCTTGGGGGCCGAGAACACATCGAACGTCGACTTGGACACAACCAAAGACGTCATTTGTGCCTTTTGAATGGAGCTTTCCAATGAGCCTGGAACGGTCGATACCTGGATATAAGAGATTGGGTCCTCTCGTAGCGCCGATACGCCCCCTTGACCAGCCTTTTTCTTTCGTGGGGTCATCCACCACGATAGTGCGTACCTAGGTAGCAGGTTGTTTGTTTATCAGCTCGCGAAAGAGAGGAAGCCAGAGTCTTTTTTTGAAAGACCTCTGCGAACCATAGATGCCAGGCAAAGCGAAATCTTGACAGTTAGGTTCCACCACCGCGTTTCGGTGTCCACCACCTAATTTTGTGACACACACGCACACACAACACCTGGGGAAGAAAGGTTGTGGGGGTGGATCCTCTCAAGTCAGTACGCCGTACTACTCCGGGTAATCCTCAAGACTGAAAAACATCACATATTTGCGAGTGACTCGGGAATTAATCCGCCCAAGTTCCCAAACACACCCGCAGATGACCACCATGGCGTACCATTAGTGCAAATAAACGATGCGAAATGAAACGAAGGGGGGGGGGGTTCCCAAAGCAAAATATCCGACCGGCCCTTCGACCTCCTCCTCCACCATACCATCACCAAATTGTGAATCCCCTCGGTACCTGACCTAAGTCAACCTCGCCATCCCACAACCCCCTTCTATACCGCTACCCATCTACCCATGAAAGTCCCAAACATCAACTCCCAACCGCCCTCAACACACCTACCTACCTACCTAGCCATTTACCCGCCTCCCTCCTCCTCCTCTCCTTCTCCTGCAAAGTACGCCATTCGCGCCACATCCGGACCTCTGCCTTCCCAAGAATCATTACGCACGTATGTATATAGCAACCAACACAAGAGAAACTACTCCAGCATACACACTCACTCTGCCAGTGCGCAGCACCATTTCGAAGCAACATGATACCTTGCTCATTTCCCATGTAGCCCAAGCCATGCGCGTTTCTATCAACCGCATCCTGTTTGATAATACATCATACCTAGGTACCTAATCTAGTATGTATGTAAATCGCAATGCAACGAGCCCAGTCAGTATATGTAAATACAACTTCCCCTCCCCCCTTCCCTCACACGAAGACCTCTCCCTCCAATCATATAAAAAAAGCCAAAAAAAAAAACGAACAACACAAGAATGAAAAACCTGGAACGTCCATCCCCATGAGGGGGTATCCGATACATCCGGAAAGCCCGCCTTCTTTCTACCTATATCTATCCAATTCCAACATCACTCCATGGCGCCTCCCTCCCTCCCTCCTCCTCCTCCTTTGCATAGTGTGTGTATGTGTCGCGTGGTCCGGTGTCCGCATTCTTCCCCGCACTCCGACCATCCATCCATCCCCCCCCATAGCTACACACTGTGTGTCTACCTACTCTACATACATATAGTCTACCATTCTTCCCAGATATCCACACTGTCTCTCCCGTCGTCCTCTCCCCTTCTCATTTCCACGCATGTTGCTGCATTCAATATAATCTTTGTCCTGTCCATTTGTGGTGGTCTGATCCCGCGCAAATCTCGCACTCGCCTCGCCTCGAGGGGCTCCACCTTACCTACGGACCATGCACTGCCCCGGGAACCCGCGGCCGTCTTTCACTCTTGCACATGTCAAAAGGGAAGTATAAGAAAAAGTTTTAGTACTTTGAACATGCTCAATTCCTCTTTCATGACTTGCTTGAATCCTTATAGGCTCTTGGTTTTTCTTTTTCTTTCCCAATGCTCTAAGCTCTATATATACCATGATTTGTAAAACGGCCGTGTCGTTTTTTGTCAAGTCTATCCTCTAGCCCCGCAAAGTTCGCTCCGTCTGCTACAGACAAATCTTCTTTCGTGCTCCTGGGCCCACCTGATTTCGGTGTCTTCGAAACATATCTTCCTTTTGGACCGAACGACACACCAAAGCATGACCCAAGTCGTCTTGGTGAGACATGATACCGAGGGCGGTCAGGTCGCGAGCGAGTTTACCCTCGAAGAAGGAAATTGCGAATCGACATGTGTCGAATGCGATAACGAGAGGCTCAGAATGAAAAAAGGACCACAGGCATATTCCTTGGCGTGAGGTGACAAAAATCCGTCCAGCGATATCAAACCGGCCTTCTTTTATTTGTTTAGTTGGCCTTGGTCTCTTCCACGGGGTTCAACTTGGCGGGCTTTGTGCCTAAACCATTCCGGTTCCTGAAGAACAGCACATGCTTGCCGGGGCCCTCGGCCTCTGCGCTCGGCTCGACCCACTGGCACATACGTGCACTCTTGTACATGGCCTTGATGAAACCAATCGGGCCGTCCACGGTGTCGGCACGGTAGTGGCGGCCCATGACGGGCTTGATGGCCTCGGTGGCCTCGTCGGCGTTGTAGAAGGGAATGGTGCTGACGTAGTGGTGCAGGACGTGCGTCTCGATGATGCCGTGCAGCAGGTGGCGGCCAATGAAGCCAAACTCGCGGTCGATAGTTGCAGCAGCGCCCTTGACAAAGGTCCACTCCTCACCAGTGTAGTGGGGCAGAGTAGGGTCGGTGTGTTGGAGGAAGGTGATGGCGACTGTCAGATTAGGAGAATGTCAGCAGGCAAAATCATGGATAATTGTTGGTGGTGGGGGAACAGGAAATCTACTAACCCAACCAGTGGTTGACCCAAAGGTACGGCAGGAAGTACCAGACCAGCATGTTGTTCCAGCCAAACTTGTGGATGAGGAAGCCGAGCACAGTGGCGGTCAGAGCGATACCGATGTCGCTGAGAACAACCAGCCAGGCATCCTTCTCCTCGAACAAGGGGCTGCTGGGGTTGAAGTGGCTGACGCCGCCGCCAAAGCCGTTGTGCTTGCCCCTGCCACGGCCCTCACGCTGGCGCTCGTGGTAGTTGTGGCCGGTAACGTTGGTGAGGAGGTAGTTGGGCCAGCCGATGAGCTGCTGGCCGATGAGCATGAGCAGGGTGTAGATGGGGGTCTCCTCGGTCAGCTCGGACAGCTCGTGGACGAACTTGCCGAGGCGGGACGCCTGCTGCTCGCGGGTACGGGGCACAAAGACCATATCACGCTCCATGTGGCCGGTGGCCTTGTGGTGCTTGCTGTGGGACATCTGCCAGCTGAAGTAGGGGACGAGCAGGGCCGAGTGGACGACCCAGCCGACGGTGTTGTTGTACAGCTTGGAAGGGGAGAAGGCTTGGTGACCGCACTCGTGGGCGAGGACCCACAGACCAGTGCCAAAGAGACCCTGCAAGAACGTGTACAGACCCCAGAGAACGAAGCGGACGGGGTAGGAGGGAATGGTCTCGGGGGTGACAAAGTTGTGGAAGAGGGTGAAGGTGGCGGCGAGGCAGGCCATGTCACGCAGGACGTAGCCCATACCGAGGAGGCCGTTGCGCTCGAAGCAGTGCTTGGGGATGGCATCCCGAATGTCCTTGATGGTGTAGTCGGGGACCTCGAAGGTGTTGCCGTAGGTGTCGATCAGCTTGCCATAGTTCTGCTTGTTGGTGGGAGCGTCGAGAGAGGACATGGAGGAGAGCGAGGTGGACGAGGCAGAGGCCCGGGGCGAGTCGAAGGGCGACGCGGCGGCGGTAGAAGGCGACGAGGTGGACTCTGCGGTGCTAGCGGTGACGGTCCGCTTCATGGCTGGCTGGCCTCTGGCCGAGACAGCTGTGGAGGACATGATGAAGATGGTGTTGAGGTGTGTGTGCGTGTTGTTTGTGTGCTTGTATTGAAGTCGTGGCCAGACGAATAACAAGGTGGGTGGAGGCAGTAGAATTTGAGATGTGGGAAAGAATGATGGTCAATCTGGTAAGACAGCTAGTGTTGTTGACCTTGGGGATTTGGTCTTGCTAGGAAAGACTGGCGCAAAGAAGAAGAGGCGAAGATGTGGACGCCGTCTTGAGGTTGGCGTTGGTGGCTTCAAGCTTGTTGAGGTGTCCGAATCGGGCAAGAAAAGGGAGGGGGAGGGTGTGGTTCCTACTCCTCGACAGATCGTCCTCAACTCACACAAGAAGTTGACCTGTGTGTTATGGCACCGTGGAAGGAATAACAGGGAGAATATTAAAGAGAGGGAAGGAGAAGGGTGGGAAAAGAAAATAGGAAAATAAAGAGACCTTCAGAAGCTGATGTAAGTTCACAGTCCCCTTCTCTGTCTCTCCCTATCTGTTCCGTGTTCCCGTACTAGAGGGTTCCCTGACCCGTGTGTGTGTGTGCGTGTGCGCGTGTGCAACAGCCCGTGTGCTGATCCACTGTCGCCTCAGTGGATTACCCTAGGTTCCAGTTGGAAGATCAAGGGTCCAAGGTACAGGATGAGATCGCCCAATTCTGTTGGGGAACCGCAACCCCGGGCAGGTGGAAGAAGCTTCCTCAGGGCTGGCAGGCAGGCAGGGCTGTCAGCTGGGCAGGTGGGGTTTCCCTTCTTCCTTACCTAGGTACGCTAGGTACTCCAGGTGGGAAAGTCGCCTTCTGAATTCGTTCCAGACGTTGCACTTCAGGGGGGGGGGGAGGAACAGCCAGGGCTGCCCAGGGGAAGCCACCCCGTGCGCCATTGAATTTCCGTACCACATTTCGGGTACTGCTATTTTACCTTTTTCGAACTCTTTTGCAACAATTACCGAACACCGACAGCGTCTCTTCCTATACTCTCAATTATTACCTACGCGTCACACTTGCAGAATAGAGTGACATCCCGAGGCTTGTTCTCTATCACTGTGTGTATCTGCTTGGCGAACCATCGGCGACCGCATAAAACTCTCTCGAGAGGCGAGACAAAACCACGAGCCCAGACCCGCTAAGGCAAGAGATCAGATGGACCCTTTACCTTAGTCGGCATTGTTCCAGCTTTTTTCTTCTTCGCCACAATGGATACACTACATAATAACGCTTCTACAAGTGCTTCAAATGGGCCATTGCCAAAAAGAGAAAAGGAAGATAACGTGGAGCATTTCCCAACCCCTTGAACATCCATTCCACCGCAAAACAAACAGTTGAAACGCAATCTGAACAGGCCAAGGACTATCAAGAAAACTACCCGGACCCTAAGAACAAAAGTTGCAACCACAATAATTAACCAAGGTTCCATTTGATAGGTGTAGGATCAGGACAATGAACATTATTAGAATCTGGTTCACCGCCTCGAGTGTCGCTGTAAGACTCGCCGCACAACAGCTTCTCCTTCATGCACATGATTCCAGGTGGCTTCTTCTTGAATCAATCAATTGCCCCTCGTTACGTTCACATGCAAGCCCCGACTCTTCGGGCGTAGATACGGAGATGTGTCTACTTAGCCTTGGGGGCTATTGTCTTACCATTGGGAGTCTAAGGGCCGAGACGCTAATCAGGCCTATTCCCTGCTGTGGTAATGTAGCATGAATAGCAGAGGCAAAATATATGATAGGCCGCGGTTTGCGGTTTGCGGCCTGCGGTCGGAAGAAGGCTGCTCTTCACATGCAAAAAAATCCGTCCCAAAAGAAAAAGGAAAAGAATAAGTCCTACCGAACCTCTCTTATCTTATCGATCAAAAGGGTATTTTGCATTTTCAGGACCCTTATTTTAACACTGCAACCCTGTGCCCATACGGAGGTCCTGGTCTTCACTGACAAAAAGATTCGCCAAAGAATAATAGAATGAAAAATAAAAAAAGGATCGCAATTGCACGAACACAGTCACCGTTACATGTGCACCATCATGACGGCTTCATCATCAGACACTGATACGAGTAAGGCCAATCAATCACCTGACTTGAGGAAGCCGACTCACTGCAATTTTTTTCTTCTTTTTCTTTTCTTAACCATCCTTGTGCCAAGTGAGCACTACTCCGTACTCAGCAATACAAAACCGGAGAGGACATATTTGTTGGGGGAAGCAAGGAAAATTTGTTGGGCCCTCCCGTCACGCAGGAACCACAACAACCACCACCTAAGCCTTGGGTAAAAAAAGTACCTAACCCAACCTCTCCTGGGGACGGACCCCTACCTCAAAATTTCTTGTCCCTTTCCCTTTTACTAACAAAAAGACCCGCATACATTGGCTGCCAATTACAGCACACACGATACTCGGAAAAAGGAGGACAAATTTACAAGGGCCAGGGCGGCTCGGTTCATAGAATTAACTAGCGTGTGCTTATTCTCCTTCTCTCTTCAGTGGCTGTTTTCCCCGTGGGCGGTTCTCCATCCGGGGGAGCAAGCAAAAACGCGTGGGGACCGCGGTAAAGTAGGTAGGTAGGGAGTGGGCTTGCTCACCGTTGTCCAGCTTGGTGGGCCGTAGGGGTGACTGCTATTGCTTTTGAATGCCATGTACTCCATCAAGCCAATATGTGTGTGTGTGTAAGCTCCATCAGCCTTTAACTTGTAAAGTCAATTGGAAAGTGCGGGGGCTGTCTTTGAGGTTTTCGTCTGAACGCTTTGAGATGGTTGGAAGCCTTCGATGCATACGGAGTACATACATACATACACATTACATACTATACTCCATTATCAAATCAGATAAGTGTGTCCCATCCAACAGGTCCAGCTAGAACACACAGGCTCCCGTTTTCATCGGTTGAGGAAAGAAAATACATTACCCCCAACTCAACTACTCGCCAAGTTACGAATGGTGAGATCACTCGTGGCCGCCGCTGACGTGGCTTTGCGACACCACACAGTCAGCGTTGAATGTGTCTATGTATACGATGTATGTATGTGGCACATGCCGCACACATATAGGCTGCGTGTAGTGTTTTTCTCCCTCGATCGCCGTGACCGCCTCCGCTGCTGGGGTATCTATTTGCTTGGGAAGAGAGAGAGTGAGCGGCATGGGTGGTGGCGGCTGATTCTTCCCTCCTCGTCATGATGCTGAGGTCGAACAAGGCTGAGCGCTAAAACTTTATGTGAGTGTGTGCCCAAGCTCGGGATTTGCAGGTCTTGTTGTGCTTTGCCAAAAAAAGCGCGTGGTGGATTAGCAAGTGTGACGCTCTCTCCACAAAATTGCTGTTGACCAGATCACATAATCCCACCCTTCGTCACCCAAAGCAGGCCCAAGCAAAGCAAAATGGAGACCTTGAGCCAGGTGTCAATGCCATTTTTGCCATCTCACTCGGTCCCCTCCACCAGACTCCACACAAGCTAAGTAGCTTACCCTCTCTCTCCACGCTACACGGGCGTACAACGTTTCGTCACAAAGGGCTCTCAGCCCTCCTCCTCGTCCTTGTTGTGCTCCGTAGAGATAGGTATGTACCGATGCACGCTCTCCTGCCCCTCAGTCCCGATAGAAATCCCATCCTTTTCTTCCCCATACGCACGTCATATCGTACCACATACAAGCACACAGCCAGCCATAGCCTCCTCGTTCCTGCTTGTAAAAGCGTTCGACGGGCGAAGGCCCAGTCTGCTTGGAACAGCTGACAACCTCACCGTTCCGTCTCCCAGCCGAGCAAGTATCCACCACATCATCATCCAGTAGAAGAGATATCTCCCCCGTCCACCACTTAATACACCTGCAAGCATCTCACCGTAGACACACACACACACACACAGCAACAAGAATACGGCCCAGAACGATATCAATAGAGAATAGAATTTATATTCCTCTCATGGCCGCGGCTTTTTTTCACACGCGCGCGCGTCCCTTTGTTCTTGTCCCCTCCTTAGTTCCCTCTATATATATACTCCCATTCCGCTTTCCCTATTTTTACCTTGACAGCCGACGATATTTGTTTACTCCCTTAAGTGTTCCCCTCAAATAACCGCGCCCCAAAAAATGCCCCCCGATGCAGAGAATAAAAAGAGCCAGTGGCCCAGCCGCACCCCATGTTCGAAACATACAATGCCATCCCCTTTTCTAAAATAGAAGTAATAAATAATTCTCCAAGCTCCATGCCGGGTAATGACAGTTTGTCCCCTTTCAAAATGAATTAAGGTGTACACGATTAGTGTGGTAGAAGTGTATGAACAGTAAAGTTTGTAGAAACGAATGATATGTTGAGGGGAAGATACCCAGAGAAAGGTGGCGGCCAAAAAAATAAATAATAAATAGTAAAGGGCCGCCCGACTCGGTTGGTCGTTGTTTGTCGACAAGAAGCGAAAGATTTCATCATGGAACGTGTTTGCTGCTGCATGCAGCGCCAATGTCGACTCTTAGAGAGGGTGATAATGGAACCAGGCCATGGTCGTCGACATCCAGCTCCAGGCTGTTTTGATGGGGAGGAAAGTGTGGGGGGGGGACGGTGGGATTAATGTAATCCTGGGTCCGAGGCTTGATCAATCACAAGTTATTCTTCCCGGCCTCGCGCACCATCTTCATCCACCGCTCCTCCTCACCCGCCTTGCCCACCAACCGCTGCTTCCTCTTCCCCTTCAACGCACCCACCACCTCCTCAACCGACTTGGTCCCCAGCAGCGCCATCTCATGGTCCAACAGCACCGCGACACCCGCCCGCACGAGCACGGCGTCGCCCTCAAACACGTACACGTCCCACAGCCGGCTTACTTCATCGAGCGCCAGCAGCGGGCTCGTGAAGAGGCTGGTGTACACCTCGCACAGGTACGCGTCCGCATCGTGGCCCGGCAGGCCGGTCAGGTGCGCGTGCAGCTTGGGTGACTTGGCGGCTAGGGTTTGGAGGAGGAGGTTGTAGGCGGAGGATTTGGCGCCGGCGTCGGCGGAGTGGAAGGAGAGGGGGAGGGCGCGGTTGAGGACGTTGGCTAGGGCGATGAAGGCTGCTGCGGGTGTGGGGCTGTTGAGCAGGAGGAGGGCAGCGATAGTCTTTGGGGAAAAGAGTGTCAGTAACTTTTTGTCATCGTGTTTGTGGGCTTTCAAAGAGGGAAGGACTCACGTTACACCCTGCCACATAGCCAATATCACTGCGATACATGGCATACGCACTCAACACATCCAGCAGACTCTGATGCAGAGGCCCACCAGCCTGGAAGATCCTCAAATCCCGCCAGGTCGCCTCGTCGACATCCTTGCGAATCGCCCGCATCCAGCTCCCATACTTGTGGTCCTCGGCGCTCCCATGCCCGGCCTTCTCTCTAGTCTCCGCAGCCCTCGCCCGCCCGAGCGCGGCCTCGTAGCTCTTCTCGCTCAAGCTCAGCTCATTGCCAATAGCCTTGGCCCACACGGCCCCGCGACTCCGCGGAGCCACCCCGCGCCACCACAGCTCACGTGTGCGGCGCTCACGGACGGCGTCGGACCACCGCGGCAGCACGTCGTGCTCCCAGATATGCATCAGCGAGTCGGCCGCCGTGTCCTTGTTGCTGGACTGCGCTGCGCGCTGCTCCTCGCGGCGGCGCTCGGCCCGCGCGCTGGACGCCATCATCGCCTGGTACTCCTTCAGGTGACGGCGCTCCTCTGCCGGGTCCTTGGGCGGGAGCCAGGACGGGCGTGTGCGCGAGAGGACGGCCTCTTTTTCTTTGGAGATGGGCAGCGGGTCGATCATGATATTGCCTCGGCGGACGGGGGGTAGCTCTGCTAGGGCCGACTTGTGCTTAGGCTTGGCTACCGTGCTGGCTCCTCGTCCTGCCGCTGTGGGCATGGACCCTGTGCTGGACCGCTGTGACCGGATGCTGCTGCTGCGGCTGCTGTTACTGCTGCTGCTGTTGCTGCTCTCGAGCACATCGGCGTGCTCCTCGAGCCGCTCCGAAATCTCCTTGGCGTCGCGATTCAGCTCGGCCAGCGTACGGTTCCAGCTGTGAGTGCGTGATTGAATAGGGCTTGTAGCGCTGCTGCCCAGTGGCGAGCGCGGGAAGCTGCCAGCGTCGGACTTTGTGGCACTGGGAGACCGCAGCTCACGGATGGAGCCATGGGCGCCGGCCTTGGCGGGTGTGCCGCTGCCAACGCTGCGAACACGGGGTTCTTTGGGCGCACGTGCAGGCGAGGGGTTCTTGGAAGGAGGTTGGCTTTTTGTACGTTCGGAGGCAGGGCGCGGCGAGAGCGGCACGTTGTCAAGTATAAAGTCGTCGGGAATGTCGTCGTCGTCGTCCTCATCGCACTCCTTCTCTAGTTCGGCCTCGGTCTTGCGCTCGCGGGTGGACTGCCAGCTGCTTCTCCGCAGGGAAAGGGACATTGCCGGGTCTCTCGGGTTAATGGACAGGTGTAGAGGCAAGTTGGGACTTGGGGTTCGGTGACGGCGGCTGAAGGATGCAACGGAGGGCCGGCTGGCGGGAACGCGGGCGCCATTGTTTCGGAGGGGGAGCTGCTGCTGACTTGTGGTGTTGAGGAAGAGCGTGTTGGTGCTGGTACTGCGAACATGAGGATCGCGACGGTCCGGCTGGAGCTTGGGCCCGTTGGGGGAGCTTGGGCGCCGCTGCTTGTAAATTTCCCTCTGGGTAACCTGCAGTGTTCGTGACTTGGACAGCGGCCGGGGATGTGTTTGCGGTTGCGATTGTGGTTTTGAGAGGTTCGTCAAAGACTTTGCTGCCCGTAAGTCGGAGGCATACGAGGGAGCGTAAGGGCTCGGGTCACGCTTGGGCTGGCGGTTTAGACGGTCGTCGTCCTTGCTGGGGGCATCGTCTTGGAGGCCAATCTCTTCGAAGTGGCTCACATCGGTCAAGACGCTCTCACGATCGGAGCCAAAGGAGCGAGAGGAGCGTGAGGACTGAAAGGAGGAGTTGTTGGACGATTTGGAGGTGCTCAGAGCTGGGGGAGAGACGGCGGAGTCGGGCAGGACGACGACGGTCTGGTCAACGGGTCGCTCGCACAGCATCATCTTGACATGACCTTGCTCCGGAGAAGTTGTTGTAAAAAAAAAAGAATCCCAAAATAAAAGTTTTGGAGTAGCTCTATCGTTTCTTTCAAAAAAATAAAAAAGCCCCCACGAAAGGTAACTTTGGGTCGACAGAGACTTGTCAGATCGCCGACAGGGCGCTGCGTCGAAGCGAAGGTGAGGCTATGGACGCCGTCACCACACGTCGCAGTGAGCAGATAAGCTTAATTCTGTCGTCAGGGGCTGTCAAGGTTGCGTCTTCCGTCCAGTGTTTGGCCTTCCCGGTGGGCAGATCCGTGCCGAGAGAAGGACGTGGAAGGACGCAACAGGGAAAGACGGCAAGCGATTTCCAACCTCCTATTCCGCGTGGGACGAGGAAAAGCTGGGACGGTGACGCTCAATCTACGCAAGCCTTTTGCTGTTTTTGGACCGATCAGACCTCGAATGGATTAGTGCAGCGTATAGTGAAGAGTACTATGACTGCTATCTTGGGCCGGACGATCGTGATACTGCCTCGCTTGCAAGATGAGACGAATGAGGCGCAAGAGGAATAAATCCGTGGGCCGTGGCTTGACGTCGAAAACGGTCGTCAAGGGGGCTCAAGTCAGACTGGCGCCGTCAAGTGTCTCACGATCTCCCGGGGGGTTCCTCAGTCTTGGATTCTGAGGTGTGTCGCTGGCAGGCCGCGCTGAGGAATGAAACAGGCGGAATGGGTGGGGCCGAAAATAGAGTGTCGACAGGTGATGTGTGTATTCAAATAACGATGAGCGAGTGACTGATGGTTTGTTTGGCTTGTTTGATCGTTTGTATTTGGAATTAGAGTATAATAAGTGATCACAGAATTATCGCGTAGCGTTTGTATTGCAGCAAGTCACGATAGAGTGTGCTATACGGGGTTCTTTGATTTAGAGCTGGTCCTCGAGAGAGAGAAGAAGAAAAAAAAAGCGAGTGACGATAGTAAAACGAGTGACAAAGGTCGAGAGACCGTAGAGGAGGCTGGTGGTGGTGGCGGTGGTGGTGGTGATGTAGGATGAGGGCGTTGGGAATGAGCGTGAAGAAGGCGGGGAGGGAAAACAAGATGAGATCGATCGAAGAAGCCTCATTCCATGTCTGTTTTTCCCTTCCCAGGCCACGGTCCCAGGACAGCAATAACTCCCGCAAAGGTGTGGGAACATGGGGACATGGGAACAGAGAGGAGAGAGAGGATCGCCTGGCGGGTCTGGCGGGAGAGTGACGGTGCAGTTCGGTGACAGTGTGTGGGCTTGGTGGATCACTCTTCCCATGCTGCCAGGGCGGGCCCCAGGCGGGCCAGGCCCTGTGTGCCAGGGCTAGCACACATACAGACAAGTTGGGAACCACCCAAAAGAGCCCACCCAACGGCACCCACTAACACATGCAGAAATCAGCATCCAATTTCCCGGGAACATGGATTCTGCCGTAACATTTCCTCGCGCTGGCCACACCTGTCATCTGATAGTGCATGCTTACCTTCTTGCTGGCGATTTGATGAAGGTCAATGCCGGTTTGATTACGGTCCTCTCGGACCTGCATACCTGATTGTAACCTCTCTCTCTCTCCAAAGTACCTGAGTACCTCTCTTTCTCTTTTGTGCCTGTGCCTGTGCCTGTGCCTTGGAAAACTGAACCAGAAAATCCTCAATCCTTCCTTGTCATGCATACCGGTGATTATCATCATGTACCCCGTCATACAATGATATCAGCAGTGCCCGGGCGCAATATCCTGTACCAACATCCTCCGGCCACTTGGCATGCCCATCCACGTCGATGCCAACACACACACACATACACATACACGAAAGTCCAAGGCCGCAAAGTCATGTCCCCCCTCTCTTTCGACAAGGTAAGGTACCTAGGTAGGTAGCTAGGGCTAGCTCGCGAGAGTCCCACATCTCGGCATCAACGGTCGAGACCCAACATGGGCCGCTCATGAGCTCAGGAGAGAGACAAAATCCTACCCAAAGTCTAGAATCCCCCCCTCCCACGCGTCCAAATATCCAGCCCTACCAGCACGGGCCAGAGTATGGTCGAACATTGTGGCCTGCCGATGGAGAAACAAAAGTCACCCGCGTATAAGTAAACCAAGGCCAGGGTTTTTGTGGGAAGCGTTGGTTGCTATTTTGAATGCGTGCCTATTTTACGAGCCCATCTCCGCTCATCAGCGGACCTCCGTGTCCTATTCCACATTACCCTTGTTCCGCGGGCCGCTTGTGCAAGGAAATCTAGGTCATCATTAGGTTCTCCAGCGTCGTTCTTCCTTTTTTGCTTCTGGAGAGCGGGCAGGAGTTGGTTGTATCCATCTTGTCATTTCTTCTGGAACACTGAAACCTCTGTGGAGCTAATGCCCATGTGGCTTTTGTTGGATTGCACATTAAAAAAAAAAAACACATGGGACACACGGTCTTGACGGTGTAGAAAATGTCAGACAGAATGGTGTAGATACTTTCGGGTCTGTCTCACAATCATTCAACCCACATCACACCACATTCCGTTCCCACACAAAACCCCTCTCCCGGTACTCCGTATATAATGTAGATCAAGGGTTCATCACCTCCTCCAGCTTTCCAACAGCTTTCACAGGTATACCTTTCCGGTTCTTTGCTTGCCAGCTTGCCCGGCCTGCTTATTACTTGCGCTCCCCTTCCCAATAGGCCCCCACGCAATCCTAACGTCCGGCGCCAACCCGAAATTAACCCACACCCAAGTCCTTGTAAAAAAGGGGCTTCCGGCTACCCGCCGTCACTAGTCAGCGCAGAAACCCAAAACACGATGCCGAGATTCACACACCCTCGAGATGGCACAATAATAAGAAAGAGAAGAAGAAACAGACGAGAAACAAGACCTATAGTTCCATACTGTGTAGTAAGCAAAGCAGGATATTACTTCCTGATGTGGGATAAACTCCCGCGCTATGATGACGGGAGTCCTTAATAACGGTTCGTGCGTGCGCCAAAGTATGCTTAAATATAATGTCCACGGCCAAAGGGGACAAAGCGGTGGCAGCCAACAGTACCAGCCCTACTACTCACCCAGTGGTAAGATTCAGTGTGTCCTTGGTAATCATACAGCACTAGCTTGCGACCTAGTGTTTCGATCTCGAGTTTCAATGTACTTAGTGTATGTATTGATGTGTTCGAGTCAGTGAAGTCGTGAGAGCTTATCGCACGGTCATGTGTACCATGTATCACCTTTCGGGCAGATCATTTTTATTGCCGCACCGACTAGGGTTGCGAGACACGCAAAATGCGCTTCTTTCGCAGGCCGTTGATGAAAGCGACGAAAGGTGAGCTGCCCAGCGCTGCTGCATGCTTGCCGTCTGTCATTTGATGGCGCCAATGTGGCGTGGATACTGCTTGCTCGATACTAAGCGCCGAGGCGTTCAGGAGATAAGTCACCACGCACCGAGTGCATGCACATCAACGAAATTGATAGGCCAGTATAGGCGCCTGGATACGGGTCTAGTAGTCCCAGTATACATACGGCTTCTGTATGATATCTAGCAATACAATCTAACAGGGGAACGCAAAGCGCTCATTTGGGCTCACCCAGGGAAGGGCAATGACGTCTGCAATCATACACAGAAATGACAATAACTTTGTGAGGTTTTGTCCAAGGCAAATGCCTTTTTCTGGCCTTGCGGTCCAAAACCGATGATAAAAGGCAAATTACATAGGAACTCATTGCAGCCCCAGGTGTTTTGGACCACGAGACTTTTGCAGAGGGCTCGTTTCTTCTTGCTATTTTCTAGACTCATCTTCTTTCCAGCATACCAAGCAACCAGTATCATGCATGTGTAGCCACACTTGTATTAGTGATGGAGGGATAATCTGTGACCAATGACTTCTCCCCGCGGCTGGGGGCAACAAGGCCGCGCGGGCAGAGCCCCAGGTCAACGTGCAGGAAAGGGTGATAGAGAGATTCATCCACCTATAGCCAAAGACTGCGAACTTTTTGCCTCGATGGCTCGCAACACGTGAAAGACCAGGAGCATAGCACAAGAAGTGGCTAATGGGCAACCCTGCTTCGAGCTGCGGCACCCAAGGCAGAGGCTTGCTTGTCACAGACCTTGTCTCGAGAGTATTCTATGTCACAAATAGGGGGGGGGGGGGAACCGTAGCGGAGAATAGTATTCACTTCACAGAACGAGATGGTTTTCAGGGTATGGGCGACATGATAGTAATTAACGGAGCTTTGATTGTGTTAAAGGAGTAATTACCCATTCAACACTCCCACTGATGAAGACCTCCTTACTACTGTAGTGAAAAGGAACATGAGAGCGAGTATGCCCGGTATAAGTTTGTTCAAGGGGCTCTATGGGCGGGCACCTCATGGAATATAACCCAAATCAGGAGCAAAGCAGAAGTTACGGAATAGCCAGCAATAAAATCTGACCACATCTGAAGAGCATGATGGTTGAAGAGAAGTAAATTGCACATACTCTCAACGTAAGTCGTTGACAAGACAAGAGCTCTGGCGCAGTATCTGCTCGACCGAGATATCTCACCAGGACCAGCTGTGTTGCCTTCATTCATAACAGAGGAAGTACGCAATCTTTGGCGGGCAGGTAGAACCACTGTTAACAAGGCCATCACGACTCATTGACCACCTAGTAGATCCCTTGACCGTGCAAGTGAATCATCACATCACTCGTCGCTGTGATGTTCAAGGGCCACCCAGATTTCCTGGATCCAAGTTGGAGCGTTTGATGTCTGCATATTGAACTGATTGAAGACGAGTCGGATGACAAGACGCGTAGCAATAGACGGTCCCATTTTGTGTAGAAGTCATTTGAGCTGGCGTTTTCCCTTGAAAGATATGGCCAGCGACTCCCAGTAGCCCACGGAAAGGGGCACATCCACAAGAGACAAAAGCAACGCAAGAACACAGAGACTGGATCATGAACTTGAAATGTGCATTGCAAACCCAAGCCTACATATAGCACCATAGGCCCTTTTTTATAGACGCAACTCCTTTAGAAGCTTCTCCATTACCAGACACATCAAATGACTCCCAGAATATGAGAATCCTCCTCTTTCTTACTGGCCAACAATCTCCTCGCTCTCCTCAATGACCTCCTCCACGATCTCCTCGATGACTTCCTCCTCCTCATGACCAGGTCCCAGCTCCTTCGTCTTCTGCTCGATCAGCTCCTCCACAGGGTCCTCAGGCAAGCCCATTGCCTCGCGCTCTTCCACGGCCTCGCCCTCGACCGACTCGCGGAAGTCCATCCATTCGCGGAACTTCTCGCGGCGCATTTCAATGATCTCTTGGTTGGCGCCGGTGATACGCTGGGCATCCTCCTCCTCAAACAGCCGCGAGTACTCACGCAGGTTCTTGCGGATCTGCTTTTGCTCCTCCTTGGTGAGCAGCGTGGCGGGGCGTGGTCGCCAGGCCCATTGCTTGAACTTCTCGACGGGCTCTTCGCGCAGCAGCTCGCCACGGAAATCGTAAATGTGGTATCCGTTTTCCATCTATATTTTCCCGCCGTTAGTTATGAAAACAAGGACGGAAGGTCGTGAACGTGGGGGATACTTACAGCATGCTTCCAGAGGGAGGCCCAGGTAGCCACATATCGCCCTGAGGGGTCCCACTCAACGTCTGTGACGGCGTAGTGATCACCAGTGTTCATGAGCTGCAGATTGGCGGTCAAGTCCTTCTCGGATTCGGGCTTCTCGCCCTCAAAGTCCAGGTCGTAAAATTCCAAATCAGAAGCCGTCGAGCTGGCAATAGTGGCCACCACGACAAAACGACCCCGGGGCGACCAGTAGATGGCGTTGCTGTTCTTCTTCTCCAGTGTGCGCAGGTGCTTGAAGTTTCCGACGGCGTTGCCCTTGGCCTTCTCTGGGCAAAAGAAAGCAACCGATGTCTTGGGAGCAACAGCGGTGGCTCCTGCTGGCTCAGGGGCAGTGATGATGACGAAACGGTCGCCCTTGGGCTCCCATGCGAAGTTGATCACGGTCTCCTTGATCGTGTCCACAACCTCCACGGGCACCCCCTTCTCCTTGACACGGAAAATCTCGAGAGTCGTAGCTTGAGACTTCTTTGACTTGGAATGCCTGTCGACCTTGACGCAGATGTAGGCACCCTCCGACTGCCAGTGAAGCTTGCAATCGGAGACGCTGAAGAGGTTCAGAGAACGGACAACTTCCTTGGAGGGGATGCTCATGAGAGCGACCTTTGCAGGGTTGCTGCCGATTTCAGGGGTCCAGTAGCAGAACAATTGCTCGTATGTCTTGATACCATCGCGCTTGACGGAGACGGGCGCCCAGTCAAAGTCCATGACACCCTCGATCTTGATGGTGGTCTTGTCGAGGAGACCCATGCTGGGGAGTGTGTAGACGGAGATCGAGCTACCAGGGATCAGGCGGGCCACGTACTTGTCGTCAGCAGACCACTTGAATGCAGGCCAAGGCTGTCTTGGGGGAGGACCGGGGCGGCCATCAGGACCAACGGGAGCCTCGAGACTTGCAAAGGACCGCAACGGCTTGCCAGTGGCAATATCCCAAATAACGTAGTTCTTTCCATCATCGTCGCGGGTGAGAGAGGGGTGCGCGTCGTCGCCGATGGCAATAGGACGTGCGGAGAAGGTGACCAGATACTTTTCGTTGGGAGAGAAGGCGACCAAGTTCACAAAGGGGTGACCGAACCTGCGTTGTCGGGACCAGCTGGCACCTCCCCACAGCTGGACACCCTGGGCGTGGACACTGACGAGGTATGTTCCGAGGGGAGACCATTGTACAAAGGTGTCGGTCCAGAACTGGCGGTCGACAATGTTCTCGGGAGCGTCCTTGTCGTTGTTCCAGAAGACACCGACAGTGTCACCACGGTGCATGACGAGTTGATCGCGGCCACGGCCTGAGGGGTCTGCTAGGAAAGACCGTAGGTGCTCCTTTTCTTGGAAGGGCTCGATTTCGGGTTCTTCGTACTCGTCGTCGATGCGGCCTTCACGACCGTAACGCTCAATGTCGGTCATCTTGTTGACGCGCAGGATGTGCTTCTTGTCGAGGGGGACCAGGTCGAGCTGACGGACGGCAGCGCCAGCCTCTGCGGGGGACGAGTACTCAACAAAGGCGAATCTGTCAGGCAACAACGGGTTTAGCGACAACGATGCAGCTTGTAGCATCGTGGGGGAAATGGGAAGAGACGACTTACCCTAGAGAGGAGCCATTGTCCATGGGCATGTGTATGTCGTTGGTCTTTCCGACGGTGTGGAGCTTCTTTTGAAGGAACTTGATGAGCTTCGGCTTTTGCTCCTCGTTGACGGTGGGCAGACCGTCGACGACAACAAAGCAGTCGTAGCCTTGGTCGAGAGCGACCTCATACTTTTCGCGCAAGTCTGAGACGTCGACCTCCTCCTCGTCAAAGTCGTCGTCGTCGTCGACATTACGAAGATGATCGTATGTAGCTGTGGGCGCCATGCTGGGCGATGTGCTGTGGTGGTGTGTGGGATATGTCTGGGCGGACTGTGGTGATGTGGTGGTCAAGTCGAGGTTTGGTGGTTGGGTGGGGCCTTTTTCTATTCTTTGGTTGAATTTCTGCAAATGCGGGTAGGCCAAAGGAGCGAGATCTTTGTAGTGGCCCAAGCTTGGACAGAAGTACGCGGGTCGTTTTTTTTCTGGGCTAGTAATCCCATAGTGGGGGACGGCCTTAGCGGGTGCTGGTTGTCGGCGCGGGAAAAACTGTCTTCCGGCGCTTGTTTAGGCGCGCTTCTGACAGGTGCAGTCCGTACTTTGTATTCTGTACTACATGTTTTGATTCGGTACCCCGCCAATGGGTGTGTACTGTACCTTCTGCAGATACATTTTTGCAGTATAGTAGCAACAAGATATTAATATGGATTATTGACACATCCAACAGCTGTCGGATTGTAATAGTAATGAAAGGTATAATGTAGTACAATTATAAGTAGTCTGATTCTCCACCATAGAAACTTCTTGCTAAGGTTGATGTTGAGATACCTTGCCTGAACAAAGGAGACAGTCTTTTAGAAGAGTTGGGGGAGAAAAGGAAGGGGGGGGGGGAAGGAGGTAGGCACCAGAAGTAGATGACATCCCTGCAACCTAAAGTCAAAACCCCGCGTAAGTTTGACGCGCCTGTAAGCCAGCGCAGCGTGGAAAAACTCGGTGCAGCAGCTCCCAGCAACATAGCGGCCGGCAAAAAGTGAACCAGCTCCTTAACCAGAACCCACTCTTCCTTGCTGGTGATATTGACATTCTGCCCGCCACGCCTGAAGCTTTGCCTGCTCCAAAGAGTCCTTTTCTCTCTTTCCCTCTTTCCGTCCCCTTTTCTCCATCAAGCGGCATTCTTCCTCTTTTAAGTCAATATCCAAGATGGTACGGTTCCTCGTCGCGCATTCCTTGCTTCGCGTCACTGATGCAGCAAATGCTAATCACCTCCTGCGCAGTCTTCCTTCAGCCCAACCCAAATCTTCGAGGACGGAACGACAGAGGAGAAGGGCGAGAATGCCCGTCTCACCGCCTTCGTTGGCGCCATAGCAGTCGGCGACCTGGTTAAGAGCACCCTAGGCCCCAAGGGCATGGACAAGATCATGCAGTCTGCGTACGTACAAATGCAGAGACTGCCTCTTTCCAGCAGACACGACAGACGCGATGCTGACCCTTCCTTTTTCCTTATAGGTCCACCGGAGAGATCCTGGTCACCAACGATGGCGCAACCATCCTCAAGTCCATCGCCCTCGACAACGCCGCCGCTAAAGTCCTCGTCAACATCTCCAAGGTCCAAGATGACGAGGTTGGTGACGGCACTACCTCTGTCTCCGTCCTGGCCGCCGAGCTGCTGCGCGAGGCCGAGAAGCTTGTGGAGAAGAAGATTCACCCCCAGACCATCATCGAAGGCTACCGGATAGCAAGCCAGGCCGCTCTCAAGGCCCTAGAAGAGTCCGCTGTCGACCACTCCAACAACCAAGAAGCCTTCCGCAAGGACCTCATCTCCATCGCGAAGACCACCCTCAGCTCAAAAGTCTTGGCTCAGGACCGCGACCACTTTGCCGAGCTTGCTGTCGATGCCGTTCTGCGCTTGAAGGGCTCCCACGACCTGACCAACATCCAGATCATCAAGAAGGCCGGTGGCAAGCTGAGCGAGTCGTATTTGGACGAAGGATTCATTTTGGACAAGAAGATTGGTGTCAACCAGCCCAAGCGTTTGGAAAAGGCCAAGATTCTTGTCGCCAACACATCCATGGACACGGACAAGGTCAAGATTTTCGGTGCACGGGTCAAGGTCCAGTCTACTAGCAAGCTGGCCGAGCTGGAGAAGGCAGAGCGGGAAAAGATGAAGGCCAAGGTGGAGAAGATCAAGGCACACGGTATCAACTGCTTTATTAACCGCCAGCTTATCTACAACTGGCCTGAGCAGCTCTTCACCGACGCAGGCATCATGTCCATCGAACATGCCGATTTTGATGGTATCGAGCGCTTGGCCCTGGTCACTGGTGGAGAGATTGCCTCGACCTTCGACCACCCGGACCAAGTCAAGCTGGGACAATGCGATCTGATCGAGGAGATCATCATCGGCGAGGACACCCTCATCAAGTTCTCGGGGGTTGCCGCAGGCCAGGCCTGCACCATTGTACTTCGCGGCGCCACAGGACAGCTCCTCGACGAGTCCGAGCGGAGTCTGCACGACGCCCTGGCCGTGCTGTCGCAGACGGTCAAGGAGCCCCGGACGACGCTCGGCGGTGGATGCGCCGAGATGGTGATGGCCAAGGCCGTCGAGGGCGCGGCCACCCGCGTCGAGGGCAAGAAGCAGATGGCCGTGGCAGCCTTTGCTGTTGCCTTGCGGCAACTACCCACCATTCTGGCCGACAACGCCGGGTTGGACTCAGGCGAGCTGGTGGCCCGCCTGCGCAAGGCGATCTACGATGGTATGACAACGTACGGTTTGGATTTGTTCAGCCCTGGTGGTGGCATTACCGATATGCGGGATCTGGGTGTGATCGAGAGTTACAAGTTGAAGAAGGCGGTGGTATCGTCAGCTAGTGAGGCTGCTGAGGTGAGTTTTTCGTGCATTGCCAGACAAAATTCCCACCGTGATCTTTACTGACATATCAAAATAGTTGCTACTCCGTGTGGACAACATCATCAGAGCCGCACCGAGAAGGCGTGAGAGGCACTGAGTGAACGCTGTACGACGGGACCAGTAAAAAAGATGAATGCACCTTTCACGAACCAGGCTGTACTATACCCAATAGAGAATCGCAGTCACCGTGTAATGGACCAAGACCAATTTGTAAATGTGTCGTGAGGCTTATTGCGTCTGAATACCATGTAAACCCCACGATCCAGCCGCCATGCGTCCCTTACCTCCCCATGTTGCCCGTACCTTTACCAACCCGTATGCTCGTATCGTCTCAAGAAACTCGCCTACAGATCAGACTTTCTTCCAACCCATTTCGGAGCTGCCAGCACACGCCGGCACTGGGAGGAAGCGTTTGTTAGCGACGAGATCACTTGGGAGAAGTGACGACAAGGTATCCTTATTTTTGGCGGTGTCAGGTCACCGCTATATCATATCACTTGGTTAGATATAGTCTCGCCAATGGAGCACACCCAGACTAAGGGCCGTAGGTAGTGCCGAAAGGGTGACGGGATGTAGCCCTCTACACCGCCAATGAACTAGTGAGTGCAGAAAGTAAGAAACAAGCGCTCAGCAGGAACACAGAGCAGTTATAATAGTCAGTCGAGGCCTCTTTCACGCAAGGACACGAGTATCATCACCCGTCATAGGATCTGGACTACATCAGCACCCAAATAGAATTCTACACAGTCAGACAGATACTGGCGGATCGAAAGTAGCCGATGTTAAGAACAGATAGACACCCGAGTGAGAGGATAGCACGATCGATGGAATTGCCCTTGGTAGTCGACCCCAGATCTCGCCATGCTTTCTATCTAGAGTGAGAAGCAAGCAGGGAGCGGAGATAATTCTCTGGAAAGTCTGGGTAGCTATGAGGTCCAACAGCGGCAGCAAAGCACAAAGCCGGGAAACTAACAATCTCCGATGACTCTCTCCCTGCCACCCAATAGTCCAGATCGTGGGACGTTGGCGCACATAGCCCTCTGTCCCAGAAGGTCTGCTAGCAAAACTAGTTTCCGCGTTTTGGGCGGCAGTGAGTTCTTGCAGGCAGGAGCCTCTCCCGAAGCATGATGCCTTATTAGTATTTGTCTACACCTGGGCAGCCAACACATGCTCACAGACCGCTAAACAAGGGACTTTAGAAGAACATCTTGCTCGACTCTGCGATTGGCTCAGACACCGTCTTCTATATCTTTCTTTTGTACAACGAGACACAGCAAATGTACACATCAGGGAAACACCAGGAATGCGCTGGGACTTTCCCACATTGCTTCACATGCGTTGTTCTGGTTGCTTTCCAGGATCTTTCCTGCGCTTATTGATACAAACATGGATTTGATACTGTCTCTTTCAATCTATCGGTAACGAGACTGGCTTTCGAAGGATTGGCAAGTGAGGCTTAGCAACAAAGATCATGCCCGACTTGATCTTTTGTTACAAGCAGCGCTCTTACGGGGCCGATGTTCACCGCCGTAAATGAAGAACATCTGATATTCCATCATGTTGCTCCTGTCATTTGAACCATTTCGAGAGAAAAGTGTTCCAGCGTTCGCTATGAGCTCTGACCGCCAGCTACCTAGGTGGCCTGCTTGTCATGTCTTCTAGATGCTAGCTACTTTAATTTCCTTCCCAATTTGTTTACCTTTCGGTTTCTCTGTCGCTAATTTGCCAGCTACAAGCTGCACATCTAGACGTCCAGTCTGGCTGTCACCACGGCTCCACTCTGAGATCATCCTGGTAACAGCATGTTCGTATGTGACGGACGGTCCTCTTGTCATTACCTGCAATAGATGACTTCCATGTATTAGAAATTCAGGCTCAAGTGTGATGAATGTTGGAGAGCTAGGTGAAGTCATGGTGCCCGTTGATTCTAGGAATATACCAGGTTCAACTCAATCCATGCCAATATGATGTCAACCAAAACATAATGAGAGGTTAAACAGGGATATCAATTCACATACTCTCTATCGAATGCTACATTCGTATAGTATATTCTATGACAGCAAATTGGCACCTCCGCCGAGACGCATGTCACCGATCGTGATAGTAGCCTGGACTATTTGATGCTTACCGCCAGAGCCTGGACGCCTTGGGTGGTAGGTACCCGCCGAAGGCTTTCAATCCCGTGGAGATGTAAACAAAGTTTCAATATTGAAGGATTTGGAAGATATCCTGCACCGGGAGTCCTCTTGACCCAGATATGAGCATAGAATGAGTGATGTGACCTTGGACGACGCCGTACCACGCTCGCTCGAGAAGATCAACGGCAATTATCCCGCCCCCGCCCTATGCCTCTATCGCCGTCACAACCTCCACTGACATCATTTTCCTGAGCATACTAAATAGACGGGGCTGAATCTGGCCCAAGAGGCAGTTCTTAAAAGTCCAATCGCTTTTGCGGCCTTTCCTACCTTATTACGCACAATGTGCTCTGCCGACCGGGGCAGGGAGTAACCCTTCCATGCAGCTGGTCCCGGGGGAATCATCCGCAATCCGATGACGAGTCAAGCACATTTCGAATAATCTCTGCACGATTTCATCACATTCGTACCTCCAACCGTTGGGTGTGGTGTGCTGTACATACGGGCCGCCGCCGCAGGCCCGCAGCAACGAATGCAGGAACGTCTTTCCCCAGCGGTGAAACCTGAATCAGGGGCCGAGGGAGCGACTACAAGGCCGTGCCTTGTGAATATGTTGTCCGTCAAGTCCGAGAGAAGATGACGGATGTGGGAACTAGTCCCCACCGGCCTACCAGCCAGAGAATTCGTGGTACATGTTGTTTTACTTTCCATTTCACAATTTCAAGAACAATGCAAAAGAAGTTTGATATGGAACGCTGCAAACTCTCTCATACTGCCTTGGCGTATCTGACGTCGACGGTGCTCAACTACCTAGTTACTTGTTGTGGTCGCTTATACGCCTCACTCTCATTGGAAACACGGTGACCAACAGGATCAATAGACTGACACACTGCCACAAATGGGTGAGATGTTGTTCATCGGATATAGAATTTTCTGGAATTTTCAATCACAATTGAACATCCACGGTATGTCCTGATGTCGAGCTGTCAGCGAGCGGTGTAGAATCATGGCCATGTTGGACAATTTGCTGAAAGCGCGACGTATAGTGACGATCTCGAGAGTCATAGCACCGTATTCACCATAGTAAACTCCTGCTTGGCGACGTCGCCGGGCAGTCCCGTGACCCGACGATCCGCAATGTTTCATAGGCTATATCGGATATTATCATAGTAGCGATGATATAGCTGTGGGGCTACTTGGGGATAGTCCAGCCTCGCAGCCTCGAGGGAGTTTTAGGCTACAGCGGTAGCCACAAATTTCCTATTCGGTCCTCCACAGAGGATAAGGCTGAATTGCATGACTCTCCAATTTCAAAGGATGCAGGTGGAGAAGGTCAATCTGGGCTCGTTGGGCACTAATGGTACACGTATGTCGAGGCGCAGCTCAGTACTCAAAGCAGATTGGTATTGTTTTATAATATTGGCGCGTATCTAAATTAATGTAGATCGGTGAAAACCTATTGAAACCCCCTATCCTCTGTTTCAAAGGCCTTGGGTTTAAGAGTTGCGGCTTGTGTACCCGGTCTCAGTGTCAATAGCAATTGGTTCGATTGACCTCAGAGTCACATCCGGATCGGTAAGAGTTTTCGCGGTGACGGTGACAAAGTCGCACCCGAGAGCCGATTTGAGGTGGTGATGGTTTGAGCGTTGTGTTTTTTCGTCAACATATATACTTTCTGGCCTGCATGAAATCCATCAAACTCGGACACACCTGGTCACGCGTCCTTCGACTGGACATTCTTCAACGTTCCATTGCGGTCGAGATCCCCTTCGACTTTTCGCGATCGACACGCGCCCGCGCCTCAAGCGCAAAACAAGCGCGGTCTTCATTTGGGGATGAAGCGAGCCGATTTGGTGTGGTCACATTTCCGGGCCACCATCATACGCCTGGTTGACAGCCGGATATAGCCCCTAAACCTTATTATACACTCGCTTGTTCCCGCACGCCCGATAGGCAGACATCATTTGTGGGGGCGGAGTTTGGAAGCTTGGAGACTATTGCGTACTTCGTTGCAAGCTAAATGGAGTACATTCGAGCGGTCAATGAGTCGATGGGGTGACTACGATCGCTGTCCCCACGGGGAAGTATCAACTTAGTTCCCTCTCCGAGCATCCGACATTGCCCAGAAGCTTCCGCATAAGACCTGTGATGTCACTCGTGGACATTCCGTCCAGTGTACCCAGGTCGAAGTAGTCTCCGGGATCCTCCCCGAACCTGCCAAGGTGCTTTGGGCACGTGGCTCGCCGCGGTCAGTGGACAATGGCATTGTATCATATCCGTACATTGCCTAGGTAGGTTACATATACTATATACGCACTGCGGTATTTGTTAGTAACAAGTCAGTATGAGAAGAATGAGGCGGCATCCGCGAGGAGGCCTGTACGGGCTTTAACGTCTGCAAGGCGCGGCTCCGCAAAAAGCATGAATCGTTCGTGCTCGCCACCCGGTGCCTGGCTAGACGTAAGAAGAAGTAACTAGAAGATTGGCTCATGACCATGGCGTGTATACCAAGTGCATGGGAGAACAATGCCTCTACGAATATATAAAGAGCGGGATGATTTTTTCTGGGGGGCCGACTCACGAGACCGCTCTTTTGCGACGTTACAAGAAAAGATGCTGTCTTGGTCCGAGCCATTGGAAGATCCCTGCCCCGACCGCTTCCAGACTTCAGTATCAAATCGCGTCTGAATTCTGAAATGACCGGTATGGGTATGCCTTGAAGGGCTGGTTCAAGGCTGTACAGTACCCCTCCCGGATGATCCCCATAGTACTGACGCTACTGTTGTATTATTATTCATGCCCAACTTCCCTTTCATGTCATTTATATACTTGTCCCCAGCCTCGTTCCTACCTTATTTTGTGGTGTTGAAGTAACTTATCGGCCTCACAACCAGTTTCCTCACCATATGTCTTCTGCTGTCTCGGATAGACTTTACTTTCTGCTCTTCCTTTCAAAATGGAGGGAATGCTGTGGGGTGTCGCCTCAATGGTGATCAAAGATGCTGTCAAACAGCCGTACTTGAAAGGCCGAGATTATGAGCGGAACGTACGACAAGTCTACCGAGATATTGACAATCTTGGAATCACAGTGGACCACGTCAAGGTGAACTGTCAGGACGAAGACCTCGAGCACGGCCCCTATGCCCCTTTCATCAAGCGCGCCGAGAGGCAATTGAAAGACGCCTACCGTACGCTAAAGAAGAAGTACCCTCGCAAGGTCGGCCTGTCATACTTAGCCGAATATGCCTCTACTCCTGGAACAGAGATGCATCTGCTCGACATAGGAAAGGAGGCCAATCAGACAGCAAGAGGCCTCAATGACCTGCTGTCCGAGATCCGTTTCGCCAAAATCGGGAAACCACCACCCGACCAAGACGCGGATAAGAAGGAAAAAGAATCTACGTCTACTCCCTCAAAAAAGGGCAGTGGCTCGTCATCGCGAGAGGGCGCGCCTCCAAAACCACGTTCGAGTCGCGACATGGCCATGTACGAGAACGCGATATCGGACGACTCGAGCATGACAAGTGAACAGAGCAGCCTCTTTGATCGCGACCTTATTCGCCCTTTGTCTGGACACAGCCGTTCCACCAGTGACTCGAGCCACCACAGAAAACGCTCGAGTTCCTCGCGCCGGCCCAGAAGCCAATCAATCAACGAGAAAACCAGAAAGGCATTGCCATCATCCCCCTTCTCTAAACCCCAACGACTCGATGTCATCCTGGAAGGCGGCGCAGAGCGCGAGCACGCCCTGGACAACCTTCAGATTGGCATCGACAACGTCCTCGACTCTGTCGACGAGGAGCACGAGGGCGAGGCGATGGACTACATGGAACACGCCCTGGCGGAGGTCCTGCGCATCCAAAAGAAGCAAGGTTTCGTGGGGTCGTCGGAATTCGACGAGGACCTCGGGGACGCGGTCGAGGATCTGGACGAGTCCATGAAGAGCCTCCTGGGGGCCCGGAGCGAAAAGGAGAAGAAGTATGCGCTGAAGCGCCTCAGCCACGCGCTCGAGGATGTCGACCATGCCCTCGCCGAGCGGCAAAAGTATAAGGAGCGTGTGGCGGAGCGCCGGCTGAAGCAACTGGCTGTCGAGCCTGCGGACAGGGGAAGTAACAACAAGACGCAAAAGCCGACTCGTGGAAAGCTTCGACGCCAGAATACAGGGACCGACAATAAGAGTCGGAGATATTCCATGTACAAGTGAGAGCGGAGGGGGGGGGTGTAAAGGGAGGGGCATGATGCACCGTGTGTGTGGGATTGGACGCATACCGCTTCCACTCTGGCCACAGATGCGGGCTCTATTCCCATGTTTCTCTCTTGATTTAGTCTTTATGATTGGATGACTTCTGGCTTGAGAGTTTGTATGCGGAGTAGAGAGGAGTCCTTTCAACCACGTACACAAGATTGTTTTGAGATAGCATTCAGGCAAAGTTCGGTGCAGGATTTGGCGTTTATGCATTTGGGATACCCTTTCAAGCGGTTGAAAGATAATTGTTTGACAGAAGGACGCGACTCTGGGAGTTGGCTGGGAGAGACCATTCATAAATCGACCATAGGAGAAGAAAACAAGGCATTACAAAATGAGTGGACTACTAGGCTGAACGTATTTCGAGATGAGACTGCGTATTAACAAATTGCCATTCTCTTCGTCATACTGTATTGCCTCTTCACATCGCATTCCTCCTTGACTACAATAATGGTATAATTACTAAGATTGTAAATAAAAAAGTGAAGTACTGTATCTGTCCCCTGATCTTGCTTAGTATGCAGGCGTTATATCACGTTCGCTTCAAAACTTCTTAATCGACTCCAACACGAATTGATGATGAAATCCATGCAGTGCACTGTATATCTGGCAGATATCTCCAGCATCTCGTCATGATAGTCGAACAATTCAGTCCCGAATCTGGATATCAACAGGACCTGGTGGGTCGTCTTCCGCAGTGCCGCGTCCCGCAAATCCGATGCCGGTTGTTTGCCCGGTACCTTACTAACCCCAATCATCCATATTTAATATTGACTCAAAAAACCTGAACACCCTCGTCGACATAAAACGCTGTCCATTCTGATAGAACAGCACACATCTCCTAATCCGATCCGTTCACCTGCGCAAAGCCCCTCCAACTTCGTCATGTCCACCCAAGCTAAAGACGACTCCTTCGAACTCTACGACCTCCGCGTCGAGGTCGTGTGTCCACCAGGAGAGCGAATCATGTGCGGCGCAAAAGAAGGCGACTTCTTCACTCTGGAGGGCGAAATGCTTTACCTGCCTCCCGGGCAAGGAATCAGCATTTATAGCTTAGGTAGGTCTTTACCTTACTCTCAACACTACAAAGCGTGCGCGGGGGAGGGAGGCAAGGCCGGGCGGGCATGACACTGATTTTTTTTTCCACAATCTGATATCATATTTATATATACAGCTTCCGTCCTCCCACTTCTAGCAGCAAAGCAGCGGGTGACGCACGCGAATGACTGGATGACCTCGGACGCACTCATCGTCTGTCCAGACCCGAACTGCAAATCCGCCCTGAAGATCGTTCGGACAGGCAAGCGGGTATTCAGCCATGCTGAGACTACGGCGGTGGGATTAGAGGGTAACAGCTGAAGAAAGTTTTTCCATTTTTCAAGATTTGACAAACGCAGAAAATGACGCTCCTGCGAGCGAGGGAATGTTCTCTATCATTGAAAGGGAATGCTATTTCTTGGAAATGAGAAGCCCCGCTCTCTCACACTCTCTCACAGATAATGCGCTAGATCAATATGCCCGCCTCCTCCCGTTTCTAGCAGTGGGAAGAGGTTCAGACCGCCAAAATTCGATTCATCGCCGTCAAACACGCCGTTCATGAGAAGATCCGGCGTGTGAGGGAGGGTGCTCGAGGACATTGTGAGGAAGGCCGGGTCGAGATCGCTGAAGAATGGAGACGCCATACTACCCATCGTCCCGCCTGTTGGGTGGTTGTCGCCGCCCATCGAGTTGTTGTCGCCGTGCTGATGATGGTGATGATGTTGATGCATGCCGCCCAAGTGATCGCGATTACTGCTGCTTCCGGTGCCACCCGTCAGGGCAGGACTACTGCCCATGTTTAATTTGCGGTTCATCTCTGGTGACTTGTTGTTGCCGCTGCGTAGAGTCATACTTTCTGCTGCGGCCTCTCGGCTCTGATGTGGGATCAATCCGAATAGTTGCGCCGAGCTTTCCGTTCGTTGGAGCCGTTCTTGAACCTCTCGTCTTTCCAAGAACTCTACAGCTGTTGTGAGGAGGGATTTGGTGATCATGGCGTACTGTGCGGCGTGGGCGTCCAGCTTGGAGAAGTGCTCAAGTGCTGCCATGGCCATTCGTGCGTATTTCTCGAGGATGCGGCCAAAGTTGCCCAAAAGCCCTGCACCAAGGACGAGGGACCCGGCAAAAAGCCATGAACTGTCATGGAATCAAATATCAGCTTCTGAGCCATATGGCTGCGTGGGGAAAATAAAAGACATACACAAGTATTGGCCTCCTCCCAGACACACAGCCCTTCTCAATCAGGTCAGAGATCTGATCCACCATCATACTGGCGGCATCTATGCAAGCATCTGCAAGCTTAGACTTCCCAGACACAAGCCCAGCTCGCCTATACACAGTCGCTGGCTCTGGCGACAGCCGCCTGTATAGCTCGTACATCAGAAAGGGCCGTGTGACGAGCATGACGGCGTAGTAATATGATGCCAACACCTGACAGGCCCCACTCACGTCCGCCAAACTGCTCTCGTTGGGTGACGCCGACACGACCCGTTTCATCTGGTCCAGCCACCTCACGGAAAAGTCTCGCAGCTGTCGCGAGATTCCCTCTGTCAGTTGCGGGGTGATCTTTCGTCGCGTGTACACCTCTACCACGATGCCCTCTAATATCAAGAAGATCTGCACCGAGGCATTGAGGATGTCGAACACCTCGTGGCCCTCGCTGTCTACCTGTCGATAGGGCACGGTGCAGTCGACATCGCTTGTACAAGGCGGACGCCCCATGGACGTACTGAGGAACAGATCCACGATTCGCAGACTCTTCCACAAGTTGTCTCGCTGATGACGCTGCTCGTCGCCGAAGCGCTGGTTGACCTCTGTTCGATGAATGCCGATGGAGTAGGCCGCTCGAACTGCTATCCCAAAGAACAGGAACGCGCCATTGATCTGGCACGCGCAGAGCATGTACACGGTGATGAGGATGAACGCCATGACAGTCTGGGTGCTGAGAGTGCCATTGAGAGTGGACAAAGCTTGGTCACGGGCGTACTCGAAATACTGCTGAGCAAGATCCTCGTTCTTCTCTTGAAGGCCAATGGCAAGGACAAGGTAATTTACGGCCGTCGATACGTCGTCAGTATCCACGGTGCTCGACGCCCACATCGTCAGCATGTCTACTAAGCGCGCCTCGCTGGCGAAGAGGTTCACCATACTAGAGCTGACGGACAAATAGGCGGCCACGACGGCCGGAATGTCCTCCACTTTCACCTCGGGCGGCGAGACAAGCCCGGACGTGAAGAAGGACTTGGACGTGGCGTTTTCTAGCACCGAATACTGGCTCGTCTGCGGCGCAAAAGCATTCGGGTCGACGCGCGACGTGACCAGCTGTCGCACGGTCTGGAAGAAGGACAGCGGCGCGCAGTCGCCAATGAAGATGAGTTTTCCCTGCGCATCGCAGAGTAGACGGGCCTCGCGAGGTACTTCGGCCTCGTCGTGGTCTTCGGGCGAGATGACGGCATCGCTGCTCCGTCGGTGGGAATATGCATGTTGCTGCTGCTGCTGGTGGTGATGATGGGCCATGGGCGTGGTGGTGGACGACTTGGCCGAGACAGCGTCCGGGCCGGGGCCCATGGACATGCCTGACGGCGGCGGCGGCGGCAGCGGCGCCGCGGCGGTAATGCTCGCATGCTCAGGGTCATGGTCCTGCTGCTGCTGCGACTGTGACGGCCGAGGCGTCAGATGGCTGAATTTGTGACCATGATTGCTATGAAGAGACTGCGGCGGTGAGTGAAGGCTAGGAGTCCTGGCTTGATTCCTTGGCCTGGGATGACGACGCTGCCTTGGGGGTGAATATTTGCACGTGTGAGGCCGCTGGCGGCGTGTACAATAGCTACATGGCAGCTTGCCGTCGCATTTGACTGAGGATTCATAACATTGGCATTAGCTCAGCTTTCACGGCGGCCGAGGTGGGAACATGGCGATCGCAGCGCAGCAGAGCGCCAACAAAACAAAAAGCTAAAAAGAAGTGGAGGAAGAACTACTAGTCTGCAACGAACGAGCGGGGACCGCGATTGACGATGGCAATTGAACCGGGCAAGAATGCAATAAGAATGGTGAATGCATATAAAAAAACGCATTCATCAGAATCTCTCACCTTTTCTAGCTTTACACCCGTCACAGGCGTTGGCTACTCGGCTCCGGATGAAGTTGGCCTCTTCAGGCCCGGTCTGATCATCCGCAGTGGCTGTCGGTTCGTCGGTGTTCATCGCAGGGGGAGGAGTCAAGTCAAAATGTAATTGTTCTCAAAGTGTGCAGGCGGCCGCGTATGTGTGTGTGTGTGTGCATGTGCTAGCAGGATACTCTGTTACACCCGTACAGTTCCGTTCTTTTCCAGTTCGAGGGCTCCGTTTTGGGGGGTGGATCCCATCGCCACAGGTCCGGAGCGATGGGCTTAAAACACAAGTCCTCTTTTAGGTCCCCGGGTCGATGAGATGGATTTCTTTGCGGGCCAGCTGACTCAGGCAAGAGTCAGCAATCAGAACAAGGGAAGGGAGAAAAAGCTAAGGGTGGCAGCGAGGATTGAAGTTGAAAAGTGGATCATGCGGCCGGTCCGGGACATAGCCGGAGACGTTGAGGCGCAAAGGACGCGGCGCGATGGCCGTGCCGACAACTGCTGTGTCTTCCCGGAATGTTGGCAATCGTATCTCACCGTGTCAGCCTTCCTTACCTCATCTTTTGGGGTTTTGAGCCGCTAGCGGTCCTTACGGAGTACCGGTCTGCTCGTCCGGGCCCCCGAAGGAATGCAATGTAGATACTCCGCCTGGTCTGAGCCGAGATATGCGGAGTTGCCCTTGTGCGGGCAGAAGCGGCTCACTGGATGACGGGAAGGGGATTTGACGACACTTGAAGAAGTTCGGGCGAAGCTTGATGAAACACATTCTACGCAGTCGTCGACGTAGCGTAAGACTTTCGTGAATCGTGACTTTTTCTTGAGTTCGAAATGTCTGCAGTTACTTTCTTTGCCATATGGTTGTGCACAACTCAAAATACAAAAGTAATTCTGGGCTGACAGACTTGAAGCTTCGAAGACTGCCTCTGAGTCTTTGCCTAGATAGCAGACACTGAACTGGGGTAGTTCATTAGAAGTAAATTCCACACATACGCGACACATCTATTTGAAGAATTACGAGAGAGTTCACGACAGGTTTAAATCGAGCCTCCACCTTTGAATCATTCTCTTAGCTAGGTAAGATGTAATGGACCATTGGGTGGGGGGGGG
>JAPEVC010000051.1:125000-176705 GCA_027946555.1 Gnomoniopsis sp. IMI 355080 | reverse complement strand
GGGTTAATCAGGTAGCTTTGTAGTACTACTGGAAATACATCAGATCAGGGAGAGCCAGGCGAGGCTACGTACCTAATATGTAGCTGTACACATCTTACCATTGTAGCATCGCTCGATCTGATAATGGTGTGATCAACTTATGTATTCGCGACCTGTAGCGTCTATTATCATTATCATCGTCATCATCATTATTTGCTTCCCTGTTCGGGGTGGGACGGCCGAGATGGTTTGATCTGGAAAAGGGCCATAAAAAGACAAGAAGACCCGTCTCGTCAATACAGATTGTCTCTCTGTCACTTCTTTTTTTCATTCTGGAAGCCATCCTGGAATACTTTCAGAACAGCCGTCGTCGCACAGCTAATCCAACCTGCGGTGTGACTTGGCTGCAAGCAAGAGTCGTGCAACGGGCTCTCGAACGAACCAGCCGTCTAGCGCGGGATAAGAAAAGAAAACGCACCACCACGATCACTCATATCACGGATCATAGGACTTTGACCCAAATCGGATGACGCTGTTATTAGAAGCGAAGGCAAAAAATACATCTATTGCTCTCGTGCCTTGAAAGGTCGTCCAGTCTTATCGTCTTTGTTCAGCTGATCCAACGAGGGTGCGCATTAAGCAACATCCGAGAACCTGTCATCTACATACAATTGGCCCTCCATACGCAGTCTTTGCCTCTTCTGCTGACCATGCATATGTAGGTAGGAAATGTCCATTGCTCACAGTGATCAAAGATTATGTATGTCATCACTACTCAACGGTGCAGGTGGCGCTATTTAAGGTTCTGACGGTCGTATTGACCTGGAAACGAAGGCCCGACGAGGCTGTGGGGGCCCCGGGTTTCTCCGTTTTGCTTGAAGCTGTGAAAAGGCACTTTGAAGCTTGGACTCTTCGGTGGTCATTTTCCGACTATCTATCACCGCGGTCACACAATCTGACAGCGCCACAGAACAGTACCAGGTGAGGGGCACAATTCACTGGTCGGTGGATTGTGGCACCTGACAAGAAGGGGAACATCCGACGTGCAACCACCGATGAAATCAAGGCTATTCGTAAAGGTTCAGTGTATCCTAACAATGCCGTGCTTCCGAGCGCCCAACGCTGGAATCCTAAGAGGCGCAGAGTGCAAGAATGGCTTTCAGACGAGCCGCTCAAAGCAATAACACGCCATGACCATGCCGCCTATGCACAAAACAATGAAGCTGACACCCGTATGCAGTCCAGCCAAAGTCGCCTAGTACCAGCACCCAAATTGTCAGGTAAAACGTACGTCGGGCGGTACCTCGTCCCCGCGATCCGGTTGCAGTGGGACATGTTGCTCAGCAGATCGCAGGCACATGTGCATTACTGCAACTCGACTCAAGCCCGCAAAATTAGACGTCCCAATCCTCATTCGCAAGAGCTTCTGTCACACGGCATGGCGATCGACATGTTGGACAAGCCACCAATCTTCTTTCAAGACCAAGCCAAGCCCTGGTGCGGGAAGACAGAGCCGATGCAGCTTAAGCCCGAGGGACGGCAACAACGTCGCGGGCCCGAAGACACTCAGGGGAAGCCGAGCTCTGGTCCTCTGCTATTCGCGCTGCCCATCTAGCGCCATGTCCGTATTCGGAGCACTGTCGTACATCTTGCTACTAGAAGTTTTCAAATCCGTGCCTGGCTTTCTCTCTCTACCAGGGGCTTTGAGCGATGCGAACTCCTGGCAGATGACTGGCTTTTACTTCTTGCTGCGCTTGTCTTTCCCCGGGTCGTATTTTTCTTTCCAGATCCTGGAGTCATTTGTCAGCACTGACAACAATATCCCACTGACACAAGTGCTGCATAAACACGACAGAGAAGGCGAAAGGATGCTAGGTGTTGGGCCGACTTTGACCGTAGCATCTAGACTTCGGGACACGCAGCTGCTGTAGCCGATTGGGTGAACCCGGCAAAAGCTTGCAGCTTCTTCGAATGACACAAGATGCATCCGGTGACACAAGAGCCAGTGACACTCAAAGTGAGGCGACACGAACCAGCAAGGTGCGAAGGGCCTGTAATGCGGATTCGAGGGCAGTGAAGCAAATTTTGACCTATCAGTCTCTGTAGGAGGCAGTCATCTGTGACGAGTGGCACGAATAGGACGTCTGGGCAACAATAGGAGCCCAAGGTAAGGCTGGCGGCCTCTTCATGGGCCGGCCCACACACATCGACAAGGCCAGTCATCGCGATTGGGCCGTTAAGAAGGCGCTCCAGGCTTGCCATCGCCCAAGTTCGTCAAGGATCGTGCGCGACAACGGGACTTGGGGAACCAAAGAAAAGGGATTTTGGCGGATGCTGGGTGACTTACCATGAATTGCCCAATGTTTTGTTCCCATTGTTCTCAGCCAACCGATAATATCTCGCCGCTGCATACTGTGTGCGGTGACCTGTCAGCCTCGTGTGATGATGAATCTAGAATTCTCAGCTGCACATGCGCCAGATCCATGCTGCAGGACTAGGGAATTGCCCGTGCAACATAGTCGGCATTGATGCCCAACATGAAAATCAACCAACTCAAACCCATGCACGAGTTTGGCACCGTTCCATGGGATCCGACAGCTGCGACTTGGAAGGCAATATGGCTCTATCATGAGATGAATTGCTCACCTTATCCTTCTTGCAGCCAAAACCCTCTAGGTAGCACCAAGCTGCCTCGTTCATGGCGTCTTTCAAAGCGAAGAGAGTCAGCCGCAATGAGTCCATTGGCTTTTGCCGTACATTAACAGTTCACAAGAGCAAGACTTGACCCACCAGTGTCTCCTAGGTTCGCTGCCGTTTCGTAGTACTGCAGCGAGGAACTCTCGTTAGCCACATCTGTTTGTGCGTGCAGACAATCATTCGCCCCTCGACAGTCTCAACGTACCTGCTTAGCAGCAATTGGATCCTTCTCAATACCCCAGCCATGGCGGAAGCAGTTTGCCAGTTCAAAGATAGCCAGGACCAACTCTCCCTTTGCTGCGCCGCCTTTCTTCAGCCCAGCTTGCAGAGCGAGGCTCTCGACATCCGCTGCATTATTCGCAGCGGCTGATAGATAGAATACGGCTCGCTCTGGATCAGGTTCGCAACCCCAACCATGCCTGTAGATACCCGTAGTCAGATAGATGTTTTCCCCGGCCCAAGGCACGTAGATAGACAATCCTCAGGAGGAGGACGACAGATAAGCTCTCTCTCGAAGACACATGCGCCCACCAAATGAGCTCTGCTCCGGCGACTTAAGCCTCCATGGCCAGTGCCAAGGCCGAGTATATGCTCCATTTGTAAAGAGAGAACAAGATCATTCTCACTCACCTCAACGCAAGGCCATACAGTACCTGGCTCAGGGGATTGTTGGCCCCTTTAGGATCTGCCAATACCCCAAACAACCGCGTCGACTGTTCCAACTCGCCCTCCTCATGCAACTTGATCGCCTGCTGAATATCCGCATCGATACGCGGGCTGCTCGCCACGCCATTCTGCGGGTCCGCCCGCCCCTCATCGTCCACGATTCGCATGCCCTGCATCCCACTCTGTACGGCTATGACGGGGCTCACAGGGGACGGCGGCGCGCTGCGATGCAGTGCCTCGTTTTCGTTGGCTGTCTTGGCGAGTAGTGTCGCCCGCTTTTCCCATTGCGATTCGGCAGTTGGGTCGTCCGTGGCGGCGGTCGTCGTGATAATTTTGGGCAGGTCGGCTGGGACGTTCTCGGAGCTAGCAGGGGCGCGCGAAAGCCGGAGGCGTTGCGAGAGGCGGCGGCCGGGCGAGGGCCTGTCGGCCGCGAGGCTGCTGTTCCTGCTAGAGACGGAGGAGCCGCGCGACGGGCCGTTAGACCGGAAGGCATCGGAGAGGCGGCGGGGCTTGGATATGGTAGGGGAGGGCTGCGCGTCGCTCGCGCTGAGGTAATTGGCATCTTCATGGCTTTCGAAAGTGCTGTTTCTAGCGCTTGGAGGATGTATGATCTCCTGAGTGTGCGTGTCGGAGCGAATGAAGGTGAACTCGGGGGCTTGGAGGCTTTTCACGGCATCTTCCCGCCGGTTGTCCTTGCTCTCTTCTATCCTGTCTTTCTTTTTGAGGATGTCCCGGAGTCCCATTCTTGCAACGTTAGGCGCAAGACTGCTTCCCTCTGCCAAGCAACAGTAGTACAAGTGATAGCTATACGGCACAGATACGTAGTAGCTTGTGGTATAGCGTCCGGCAGGTAAGGGGAAGCGCGAGCGAGGTGAGGCCGTACAAGGTCGGCGGAGGGGTCGGCGGATACGCAATCTTTGCTACGTCAAGACAATCTCCGTTGCGAGCTTAATTTTGAGGGTAATGAACGCGGTGTTCGTAAGAAGCAGAGAATAAGCAAGATAGCAATCACCTCTCCCCACCTTGGACCCTTGAATAGAATAGAGCGGAGCGCTTGAAAGGCCTGAGATTGACAGCTAGGATAGACTGCGTCTTGGCATTGCTGAACCTTTGTCGAGTCTTGCTCAACGACTGTCGTCGGCGAGAATTATGGGATCGTGTTCCGTGGCAAGGCTGACAGTATCACTTTTTTTTGTGGTGTGGTGAGAGTGAGGATCCGGCAGCTGCAGTACGGACTTAGCCACGGCAGGGCAGGCTGTGCATGACTACTTTGATATTGGCCTTGGCTACCTTGCAAGGCGCCGGAGGAATGCTGACGAGGCCCTTCGCGCTTGCACATTCAGGTGCAAATGTTTTAGCCATCAAGACAAGCATAGTCCTGTGGCGCCAGATAATATGGCGTCGGGAATTTTGATCAAATGTTGGTGGAGAGGAATACATCAGCCAAGCCGGCCTCCCATCAAAATAGGGGCCGACCCGTCCCTGGGCTTGCCGGCCTGTCCTAGCTCAGGGGTCCGAATTAATCTGTCAATTTCATCTGATTTGTGCTATCGATCGCCCCGACCTCAGTACGCCAAACGGCCTCGGCATTCCATTCCAGTGGCAATGGGCTGTATTTGTTCGTGGATAGGCAGTGAGCTGCTTCTGGCACCACACGTCTTCCATGAGTATGATTCGCCATGACCTCAAGGAACGCCGTAAGTTACTTGACTTGCTCTGAACGACAGCAATCTGAACAAACACTATGCTAAGTCATTATCGTCGTGCAATCTGATGGTAAACAGAATTCGTGCAAGTTTGCATCATAGTCCGTGTTCGCGTCATGAGAACGTCCAACCCTCAAAGTCGTCCACGAATCTTACAGCCGAGGCCAAATATCGTTCGTGGACGTCTCCCCACGTCCTAGCAGCCTCGCGCATGGCGCGGATCGCCTTGACATAATGCGCATCCGTCGCCCACTGTGAGTTGAGTGCCTTGTCTTCCACATACGCCCACGTCTTGGCCGCTGATCCCTCGGGCCATGGAACATAGTCCGGGTCGATCTTGGGTCTCAGCTCTGCGATGTAAACGGACAGGGTGAGTAGCCACCACTGCCGTACCAGTGAAAGGTGGAACTTGGCTGGGATGAAAGGCAGCAGAATTCGGACAGCGTGGCTCGTAGTGAGAAGATGCACAATCAGAAAGTTGTATGAATGAGTCCCTGGTGGCACCGTGGCCACCAACAGGGCGGTGGCAGCTTCTTGACTCTCCCTAAAGCGCTTCACCGGGTCCTCGCCCACCCTCCAAGCGTTCCAGTATTCCAAGACCAGGTCCTCGTGTTTGTCAAAAAGGATTTCAATGTTCCCCGAGCCCTGATGTTCGTCAAAGAGACCGTCAAACCTGCTGTCGCCCCGAATCTTGTCCAGTATCTCCATAGGCGAGGTAGAGGAGAACCCACCTTTTGGGGGTGGACGTGTATATGTAGGGTCGTCGAGATATTTGTGCATGAAATTGTACTGGGTGGCGGCCATGGACAGTGCCTCGATAGCAACACACTTATTGTCCATCTCGTAGGCGTAGCCCAGGTGTATCAAGGGGTGACCAAGGCCTGCTATCACGTTGTTGATGAGGGGCACACCGCCGTCGGAAGGGTGGAACATGTACTCTTCGACCACTCTCTTCCATTCCCAATTCGCTTCCCTGGTCACGACGCGATCCTCGAAGAAGTCAACGTAGGCACGCTGGTAGGTTCTATCGCCTAGAAAGTCTCTCCAGTCATTGTCGACGATCTCGGCCGGGCTGTCAGACCATGGCTCAAGTTCCTTGTCCTCGGTCTCGTACAGGGTCTGGAGCTGATCGGGAGTGGCGCCGAGCAGATAGGCAGAGCCTAGGAGATGAGGCAAATGGTTGTGGTAATGTAATGAGTGGTAGAGGATGGAGTGGTTGACATGGTTTGCGCGTAGGAGGTGCTTCAGGGTGCGGGCTCGTTTCTCCGGATTTGTCTCGACGTTGTGCACTTGGACGGGCTCAAGAGTGATGGGCTGATCGGCGGACGAGCCTGCCAGCTTGCTGTAGATATATGAAAACATCGTCAATGGCTGCAGTCAGTTCATTGGCAACCTTGGAAACAACGAGCTGTACGGCAGGCCTTTGGGGTATGAGCGGGGTCAATGAGAAGTTGTACGCTCTGGGAAAGTGGCGAGATGATGGTGGTGATGGGTTTCCCCCAACAGACGCTCCCCGGGCTCGGCACCGTTGCGCCTAAATAATCGTTGAAGCTTCACTAGAGGAGATGGAGAAAGCCCCTCGCGCCACTCCTTTGCGACTACTAAGATCGGCACTTAGTAACTAACTCGCTAAATTGAGATAGTACTTTCCAGGTACAGCCAGCCGCATCTTCACTGTTGATGTTATGTCGTGACACTGATAACGAGGGATTGTTCACTTGTAGCAATTTGTTGAATTGGACGGACCCTGGAATTAGAAGAATCGAACGTCTTTGGTCGGCAACTCCGGAACACCGACGTCACAGGCGGCTCAATCTTTTGTAACAGCTGCCCCTCCCCCACTACTGCTGTGTATATACAAAGTCCAAGCAATAATAAACCTCACCTATCCGTGCCCAGTCGTCAGGATCAATACACTTGTTTCTAATTTCCTTAAACCGCACCATCCACACCACCTCCAGGGCTATCAAATATGGCACCCAACGCAATTATCGCACCCTCTATTCTCTCAGCCGACTTTGCAAAGTTGGGCGCGGAATGCGCAAAGACAATGGACCAGGGCGCCGACTGGTTGCACGTTGACATCATGTATGCGGAAACCAACAATTCGATTCGAACCCTGCCCCCTATACTGCTGCCTCCGAGTCGAAACTGACCGAGACTCTCCAGGGATGGCCATTTTGTCCCCAACATCACATTCGGTGCGCCCGTCGTAGCCAAGGTTCGATCCCACGTCGAGAAGCCCACCAACCCCCACGGTCGAGGAACCTTTGACTGCCACATGATGATTGCCGAGCCGAAACGATGGGTCAAGGACTTCAAAGACGCCGGCTGTGATCTCTACTGCTTCCACTACGAGGCCGCTTTCTCCACCGACGCAGACAGCCCCGCTGGTCACAGCGACCAGAAGACGAACCCCAAGGCGCTGATCAAATACATCCATGAGTGCGGCCTGCTGGCAGGCATAGCTATCAAGCCCAAAACCAGCGTAGATGTGTTGTGGGAGATCCTGGAAAACCCTAACGAGAAGGAGAGACCGGACGTGAGTGCCCAATAACGTTGACTTTGCGGAGTATGTTGCTGATTAGTTTTGCAGATGGTGTTGGTAATGACAGTGGAGCCTGGTTTCGGGGGGCAAAAATTCATGGCGAGTGAGCTGCCCAAGGTGCAAGAGCTGAGGAAGCGCTATCCCGAGTTGAACATCGAGGTCGACGGAGGCCTAGGACCCAGCACCATCGACCAGGCGGCAGATGCTGGCGCAAATGTAATCGTGGCTGGCAGTGCGGTGTTTGGAGCCAAGGACCCTGCCGGAATTATCTCTCTCTTGCGCACGTCGGTGAATGCCAGAGCTGGAAAGATATAAGAGCGATTTTGGACCAAGTGTCCTAGATGAGTCAGCGACCTCTCAAAAATCGAATAGATGGTCCAAAAGGGAATAGAGCAGTGGGAATTCACCATCGTGCGATACGTATCAATCTCGGCTCCTTGAGCTGCTGCTTATAAGTCTGGGAAAACGCGATGGCTCGCTCACCGTTGGTCTTTGTCGCCTACACCAATCCGTCACATCACAATACACTTGACGTCGAACCCTGGGTCTTTCCTCCTGGGGCCGCAGCCAATCCTAACGCTGTGCTTCTCCTTAACGATCATTCCTGTGGCGTGGTGAGCTCCCGACGATAATGATCAGGGGGTCAAGGCTACTGACTCACGAAATTTCGATCATAAAAGCCTAAGAGATCGTGGACTGGGCATTGGAGGCTGTCGAACTCCTCAGGCTCATAAGAAATGCGACCTTTCCCGAAATTTGGGCACTGTGAGAAGCCTGCGTTTGGCTGGCACTGGCTGCTGATTTGCAACCAACGGCACTTGCAGTTGGGATGCTCGTTGATGATTGCGACGCACATAGTGAGGGTATTTTCGGAAGGGTCGCGAAATTTGGTGGTGTTTCGAGAATTCGAGCTGCTCATGGTTGTTGAACGCAACTTTTGGTTCGAGTTCCGTAACTTTGAGACTGAAATTGCCAGTGCTAATCTTTGGTCTGCCACCTGACGTACCTGCCTTTTATATCTAACTAGGTACCTATCTACCTAAGCAGGTCTTTCAAAAATAGCTTCTTACGCAGCAGCTCATCAAATCTAGAACAGCACTGCAGATTACCTCGCAACCAATATACTTTACTAAATAACAACACCTTGCTAGTGAATTACTCCCTCGTCCGACACCGTCACTGCAATATGATGAAAGGTTCAAACATTCTTTACCACTCTTTGCAGCGTTGTTTTGAAAACAGATTTCCAGTGCTGTTAGTGCTTTGGGGTCCAATTCCGAAGCATACGAACGTTCAAGATACTGGGAGCTGGAGACATGGCTGTTGGTTGGTTATGTGTTCTTTGTTTCCCATGGAATTGTCAGGGGACGTCAGAAACAAAGCTTTGTTAATGTTCACGGCTACGGTCTCAGATGAACAATGGCAAAGCCAAAAGGCATGTTACATATTACATCCTTCCTGTAAAGACTATCGTCGCGCTTTCATTGCTTGTGATTGTATCATGAGAGCCTCAGTCTGTTACTTTTCTCTACAGACTAACCACCGACAACTGCCCTTACTCCCTCGCCCAAGTTTCCGAAATATCGTAGTAATCTTCCCAAGCTTCGCAAGATACAATATTATCCACCATGTGCTTCTTCCGCCGCCTCGTTTACAGTCACTGTTCGCACGTCAAGTTCTTGAGTCCGGACCCTGTCCGCAAGTGTCATCTTCAAATGGCCTACGAGTGCGGCGAGACCGAAGTCCCCTGCGGGAAAATGAACGAGCACAGCTACATGTCCCTCAAGGTCGATGAAAATTGCAAGAGTTGCACAGCCAAAATCATCAAGGCCCAGGGCACACTATCAAGAATCAAGGACCAGCTTGCAATGGCGAAGCTGCAGTTGAGGATTCCTCCCAAGTCACTGGGGACGGGAGAGGAGGGTAAGGAGGAGACTCTGAGTCCGGTGGAGCTGGATCTTACCGCAACCGGGTTGGTGTCCAAGGGCAGTTGAGCTGTTGTTGAGTGACTGAGGAAAGCAAGGCTTACAGAAGACGGAACTACTTGTGGCTGGGCAGTCAATATGTGAGTGAGTTCTACTCTTGTAGATGTGTTGATGAGGGAGCCTCCAATATGCTGGTGAGGATTTTTGGTGTAGGCCTCGAAGCACTGACAAAGCCATTACTGAAAGGCACCGCTGGCTAGAAAAAACACCACATCGGAAGAAAGTCAGGCATGATGCGCTTGGGGGGGGGCATCCATGAGAAATCAGGCACTTCTGGTATCTTGTCGGCCTCGAGCCAACGTCGCAGCAAGATAGCCCTCATACGGGAGGGCACTAGACGGAAATTTTCATAGTTCCGAAGTGGCTTGCAAGAAAGATATCCTACGGGAGAGGACACAACAGCAGGAGGTTGCTGGTTGCTACATCATTCTTGTTCTTGGGCCTAGGAAGGATAGCAAGCAAGTAGACTACATCATGCAACAAACAAGTGCCATGTGTTTACTGTGAAGGGGCGAGCCCGGGTTAGCAACAGATACAATAGTCACGCGTCCGTCGGGCTCGTCCATAGCTCATTTGTCCAGGTATTGAGAATGAGCGTGATCTAAGATCGTTCATGCTAAACTACGAGCTTTTATCAGGGCTGAGTTCGGATTGATAAGGTTTATATGACATGGATCGTACGCTCTAGTCAGACTCTGATTCGTCGTTATGATCTGAGAAGCCCTGGAATTCCTCTTCCGATTCCTCCTCAGCAAGTACACCACCTTTCTCGCCATTTTCACTCTCGTCCTCGGACTCTCCCTCCTCAATATCAAAGGATGCAGAGATGTCCCAACGATCACCCTTAGCCTTCCGGCTGACGTACTTCACAAAGCGGAGGGTGCCACTGTCTCTCAGGACCATCGTCAGTTGGTTCCACGACGCCGCTTGAAAGAAGAGGATATTATCATCGTCGGCTGATGCCTTGTAAATGGCGGCGTCTTCATCGTCCTCATCATCACCGGCCATGTAGACCTCGTGTCCACCTACTGACTCGGGCTCTTCTTTCTCTTCTTTGGCGGGTGCCTTAGCTTTGTCCTTCGACTTCGACTTGGATTTGCTCCCGTTGGCCTTGCCGTTTTGTGCAGCTTCAGCCTCTTCTTCCACATCATTATCGTCGTCATCACCCCAGCCAGATGTTGGTGTGAGACCAAAGTTCAACTCGAGACGAGGCTTGCCCTCATGACCAGTGGCCAAGGTATAATCGAGCCCTCGCCGGAAGCGGCGAGCGAGCACATCATAGCCCTCAATCTTGCAGTTAGTAGCCATGGCTAGCCAAGCCCTGAACTGTGAGCTGGGCAAGAACTCTTCAAGAAGTTCCTTAATCGGGGAGTCCTCTTTGTCGCTCTGCCCAGGCTGACAATATAAGAATCGGTGCTTGTGGGGAGGCTTTGCGACTCTCCAAGATGTCTGCTTCTCGATCTTGTCGCTCTGCTCAGGCAAAGCCTCTTCCTCCTTCTTCGTAACGTACTCCCTAAGCCTTGCAGAGAATTTCTTGCTCAGAATGTTGGGCAGGGTAATAGATGAATTCTCGTCGAAATGCTCCTGCATTTGTTCCAGGGTGTCCGGTGTGAGATACGTGGGTGCCAAGTACTTGAGGAGGAACTCGATATCGGACTCCTCAAAATCATCAAAAGTCTTAGTCTCCTGAACAGGAACGCTTTTAACCTTGGGCTCATCATGTTGGTCCGGGTTGCCCTGTAGCTGCATCAGGCTACTGTTCTTGGCCTGTTCCTCCTCAGCGCCTGCGACATAGCCGTCCTCACCGACCTGAGGAATATGGAACCAGCCGCTGACAGCCATCCGTATACGTCCGCCATCTTTTTCTAATTGCTCCTTGGTCTCGGCGTGGTACACCTCCTCGACGTCGTGGAAGCTCTCGCCTGGCTGGACAGCGAAGAAGCTGAGCTGGTTCCAAGCAGGTGGAATGATCTTGACTACATCAGGGCCCGGTGTCTTCGCAATAGCCCCATCCTTTCCTTGTCGGTCGGAAGTGGGGAAGAGCCTCAAGGCACCGCCCCATTCTGGCTGCCATGGCTTGTCCGGGTCTGTGAGGTAGAGAATGTAGCTGACTTTGCGGCTTCCAATAACGTCGTCGTGGCAGAGAAGATAACATCCTGGAGTATAGACGTTGATTGCCAGATCGGTCTTGCGCGCGCTCAGGGGCCCGCAGCCGGTAATATGGGACACGTAATTGCGGAAGGCCTCCGAGTAAATGGCATCTCGCAGGGCGAGGAGGCTGGGAAGCTTGGCGAGGGCCTCGTCCTCGAGACCGTCGAGGTTGGCCAAATCGCCGGATTGGTGGATCTTGTAGATATCGGTCTCTTTCGGGGTGAAGCTGACATTATCTCGGATTTCCTCGCGCACGTTGCGCAAAAGTGAGTCGTCTATGAGGCCATTGATGACGCTGTGTTTGTATGGGGACGACTCTGCATATCCGGAGGTGTATTTGTCGAGCTCGTCTTGATTGAACAGTCCTTTGCGGAACCTGGCCTTGGCCTCGTCGGCTGTGAGAGCTGGAAAGGGTGGAAGTCAGGAACCCAAAATGCTCCTCTGGAAAGGGCCTCCGCCGATTAGGAGCACTTACAGCTCTTTGCGCGCTTGGAAAGCGGCTTTTTGGGCTCTGTTTGGTTGCCTGCTTTGCGCTTCATGATGTGAACCTAATCGCGTAGAATGAAGAGCTCCAGAGGGAATTGTAGCGAGGGGACGAGACTGTGCAAAAGACGTTAGGACGAGGCTCTAAATAAAAGTTTGGTGAGAGATGGGCTGATCATAGTGGTGCCATGAGACGATGTCGCGCGGCAGAAACATCTTTTTGACAAGGCAAGTCCATCAACGTCCAAATCAGGTTGACCGCCTTTGGAACGGCCGCCTCTTCTACTTGTATTATAGTATCAACTTAGCTGTTGGTCGCAGCAGGCCTGGTGGAAATTGGAAATAACGTCTGGCTTCTTCTATCGTGGAAAATCCAATACTCCAGAGCTTTTTTCGTCGCAGGACGCTTAGAATAGTTTGGATCTTCAAGCATTCATTCATTACAACGGATGTCGCTGGCGCGGGTGGTTCATTTGTTGACAGCGCCCTATAAGTAGGCGCTTCGATGAAGTGACCTCATTTTGGTTGTACATCTGGCCAGCGCGCTGATTAGGATATCGAACAATGTCTCAACTCACGTTAGTGTTACAGACGATGCGAGTATCGTGATCGACTTTGATACCATTCTAATCATCCAACGCTTCAAAGTTTAAAAGTCTTCGACGTGCCGGCTCCGAGTCCAGATCCTACGTGATCCGTGATCGGTGTGAGCAGCCCGGCAAGCAGCCGGAGCAGATGCCCGCATGCCCGGCTTCAGTTCCCATTCTCCCGGCAACCGGAGTGCTGCTATCATTCTTCAAGACCTTTTGACTCGACCTCTTGTCATCTGCACTTAAATTTGATACTCCTGATCGACCCAGGGCATTTCTTCATCTCGTGTTCCTTTTCGCTCTTGATACAAATCATCATGGCGCCTGCATCTATCCCCCCAAATGGCGTGTGGTGCCCTGCCGTAACCATGTTCGACCCGGAGACCGACACTCTGGATCTCGACGCCCAGGCAAAATACTACGCCTATCTCTCCAAGACTGGCCTGGCAGGGCTCGTCATTCTGGGCACCAATGCAGAGGCCTTCCTTCTCACTCGCGAAGAGCGCAAGGCACTGATAGCCACTGCCCGCAAAGCCTGCGGGCCAGACTTCCCTCTCATGGCTGGCGTGGGCGCTCACTCGACTCGCCAGGTGCTCGAGTTCATCGAGGATGCCGCTGCCGCCGGTGCCAACTACGTGCTGTGTCTGCCACCGGGGTACTTTGGCAAAGCCACGACGCCCGCTGTGATCAACAGCTTCTTTGACGACGTGGCTGCGAACAGCTCGTTGCCGATTGTCATCTACAACTTCCCCGGAGTATGCAACGGCGTGGATTTGGACTCGGCCACCATCACCAAATTGGCGCAGAAACATGCCAACATTGTTGGCGTGAAGCTCACTTGCGGCTCGGTGGCCAAGATTGTGCGTCTTGCAGCTGTCCTTCCTAAGGAGCAGTTCGCCACTTTTGGAGGACAGTCTGATTTTTTGCTGGGCGGTCTTGCCAGTGGCTCGTCCGGGTGCATTGCTGCTTTTGCAAATGTATTTCCCAAGTCGCTCTCAAAGATCTACAAGCTTTGGGAAGAGGGCAAGAACAAAGAGGCTCTGGAGCTGCATCAGAAGGCGGCTCTCGCCGAGCAACCTTGCAAGAGTGGAATCGCGGCGACCAAGTATGCGGCTGCCATCTTCTCGGCCAAGGAGGCGGGCATTGATGGTGCAGTGAACAAGATGAAGCCGCGCAGGCCATACACGGAGCCGTCCGAAGACGCGAAGAAGGTGGTACAGGAGACTATGGCAGAGATGGCCAAGATAGAGGCCGGGATTTGATCAACGCTTTGATCACTTGCAATTGTATGCATATAGAGGCCAGTCGCTGGTGGGCTCTTTTGAAGCAATTGATAGGCAGACCTATACTATGTAGATGTCACTGAATAGACCAGCCATCCCAAACATTAAGTAAGCGTGATTCTGAGGTTTTCGCTGAAGAAGTTTACTATGTGCACCTCTACCTATCTGGAAACGGCATACCTACTTACTATGTAGGTGTACCTAGTCAGTGAAACCTAGGGGTCTTGTTGCACTTATTACCTAATAAATGCAGGTCCCACAAGTAGTGTCGTGTGCTCTCCCTTGCAAGGACCCCACTCATGCTTGGGCTATTCCACATCCTAGTCAGGAGCGCGCCAGTTTCCTCCTTTCCCTCTCCAGGGCCTGCCAAACGGCACTGCCCAGATTATTAGGTACCCAGGTAGGTCTAGCGGTAGGTCTTGGATGTTGGCAGACGTCCTTTCTTCATGTCTCAGGTCCTTTTCCTCTCCTCCCCTTCCTCGACTTTTCGTAGGCACGCGAGACTGTGTTCAGCTTTGCCTTTTGATCGTAGATGCTGAGATGGTTGGACTTGGTCCAGGCGACCGTGCCTGACTCTTTCCTTTGATGAATCGTACTTTGCACTTCTCCGAGCCAGCCTTTCGAGATTTTGGGACCAAAAAGGGCCGCACACATGAGTGAACATATTTCCCTTCAGGATGATTTTCCTCGCGCCACACCAGCTCAGGCGCCTGCGTCAGCAACGTCGTCCTCTTGTGGCCCTGCTGGTGGCGCTTTTCCTCCTCGACGCTCTGGTCCTTCTCCGCGGCCGCCCGCGCACCACGCGAGTGACTCAGGACCAGTATGGAAAGGAGAGGCCTTCTGTCTTTATCGCTTCGGTTCACAGAAACACTGCCAACATTCTGCCAGAATGGAGTGCCGCCGTTTTAGCTCTAGTCGACTATCTGGGGAAGGACAAGGTGTATTTCTCAGCGCTGGAGTCGGGGTCCCAGGATGGGACAAAAGCAGAGCTATTGGCTTTGCAGTCTGAGCTTGCCGTTCGTGGAATTTCCAACACTATTGATTTGGGCAAGGATGTATATGAACAATTGGACGAAATGTGGACACGCCCTGATCCCGACGGCCCGCGACAACAGGGCTGGATTTGGAACGAGGAGGACAATGTATATGATTTGCGGCGCATCACGTACCTGGCCAAGGAGCGGAATAGGGCAATGAGACCGTTAGAGGAGTTGGAGAGGATTGGTACAAAATTTGACAAGATCCTCTGGATCAATGATGTGGTGTTCAATGTGAGTTATGCTGGTCATTCGGTTTGGACTTTTCCAACAAGCTTGTCCTGACACTACCAACAGACCGAAGACTTTCTCACCCTGTTGCGTACCAATGACGGCAAATACGCAGCAGCATGCAGCATGGACTACAAACATGCCTCGCAGTATTACGACACCTTTGCGCTGCGGGACGATGTCGGGCACAAGACAGCCAGCAACCTGTGGCCGTGGTTCTTGAGTCCGACCTCCAGGGAGGCTGCCCAGCGCAGCGAGCCCATGCGCGTCGAGTCGTGCTGGAACGGCATGGTGCTCTTCGATGCCGCACCTTTCTACGGCGATGCGCCTTTACGATTTCGAGCCATTCCGGACAGTCTAGCCGATCTCCACCTCGAGGGCTCAGAGTGTTGTTTGATTCACGCGGATAATCCATTGAGTGCTCACGAGAGCAGTGGCGTCTGGCTAAACCCTAACGTAAGAGTTGGGTACAGCGCTGCCACGTACAATGCGGTGCAGGGGATACAGGGCGCTACGTTCCCGGGCCCCTTCACGACGATAATGGGCGCGTGGGCGTATCGATGGATGCGGTGGAGAGCGCCACTGCAGTACCATCTTGAGCGGACTTCGGTCGTGAAAAGGGTGAGAAAATGGCGAAATGCCACTCCTCGCGGTGAGACGCTCAGAGAAGAGCCAGGTGTGAATTGTCTCATAAACGAAAAGCAGATTATGTGGATGAATGGATGGAGGCATTTATAAAAGTCTCAAGAACCTGGATGAGGCTCTTGCACTGGCAAAATATACTTCGGCTTGCGTGAAGCACATGTGGAGTAATACTGCACTATAATAGCTAGAAACGCCAAATAAGCAATCATGTAGATATAGCATGTTGTCTCATCTGATGAACCTGATTGTACAATGTTGAATGTTGTGAGAAACAACCCTCCGTAGCCTCTCTCCTGAACGCCGAAATGCTTTAATGCCCCTGTTGTCTAAATTGTGTACATATCCAGCCCTGTTGTCTTGTCCTCTGTGCACCTCACAGACGTCATCAAAGTTTATTTATTATGCCAGATGAAATTCCGTAGCCCATCCCATTGATCACTCTGGGCGTAAATATAACTCATACTGCTCCGCAGACTCGGCTGCAAGTCCTCTGGATGGTACCGGAACAACCACATAACCAACCCCCAACTCACACTCGCAAACACCGGCCACGCATAGTGACTGACCCGTCCGCTCACGCCTTCGCGACTCACCACCGGTAATGCCACCGGACTTCCCTCCTTGACCGCCAGCCGCGCCAGCGCCAGCACCACGCGGGCAAAGACGTAGATAACAATCTGCTGGTTCACGCTGCTGATCTTGCCACTGGTCCGCGACCGGCCCCCAAACACAAAATACCCGCCCAGCAAGCCCGCGACAAGCGTGTCGTAGGGACCCTCCTTGCCGGGCTCGCCTGGCCCGTAGTGCTTGAGCAGCATCACCGTAGACTTGTAGATCGTCGCAAACTTGGCGAGGTTTCGAGCATGCGTTTTCGTTGCGCGGAAGATGAGCCAGAGTTTCTCACGGACGCTATATCACGGCATAATCATTTGCTTTAGCCGGGGGCGAAAGGACCGGCCCCTCGGGGAGGGGGGGTTTCATGGTGAGAATAAAGGAAGGAAGTAAACGTACGTCCCGCTCCGAAAGAGGAAGATCATGACCAGCGCATGTGGGAAGCGCACTTTGGTACCGTACACGGCACCGTTGCGTGCGCCTTTGAGGACTGCGAGTATGTCATGGTAGCGTGGATCGAGGATGATGCGCTCGATGGAGGACTGTGTGTGTGCGCGCGCGCAAAATGGGTCAGTAATCGTGTGCGCGCGATGATCATGGTTCCGGGCCCAGGAGCCGTTTCCCCAGTGTTCTCTGCTTGTCTCTCTCCCTCTCTCTCTGTGTCTCTGTCTTTTGCTCTTACCTGAAGGCTCTGTAACGACGACGCCATGTTCCTCGACTGTGTAGTCAGTAGGCTGGCTAGGAGGCTAGTTGAATATACTGCTGTGCGTGGGAAAGAGAGCCGTGGGAGCGGCTTGAGGTTGCAGGTAGGATTGCGAGGAGCGTTCGCGATGCCTCGGCACGGCGGGTAAGGGCGGGTAACGTCGCGCGGGCTTTTTGGGGAAAGCGAATGGTTACCGAGCAAAGCAAGAGGGAAGGTGTGAATGACGGCGTCCTCAAGCGAAGACGAGTTGGCGACCTCCTAGGGAATAGGTATGTCAAATTGTAATTGTACATTGGTTATTTGCGCTCGGTTGTGGCCTTGCCGTTTCTTTTCCCCCGACCCATGCAGCTCAGAGAGGCCCCGGGACCCTCTATACTTATCTAGGTACTTTACGACAGAGGCCCTGATCCGGTACAACTGCCCCCAAATTCTCGGGTGCCCCTTGGCCACGTTCTTCTCTGGCACTGACATGTGAAAATGGCTCTCGAATCAGCCGCGTGCAGGTCACTTACAATCATGATATTCAGGTATTGACTCTTATACTCTTCATGGAGCCGAAGTCGTGATCAAATTACTTCGACAGTACAGTCGAACCCGTCAAATATAATATCAGCATCTCACCTGTACATCATTATTTAGAGTCAATGCTGTCCAGCACGAGATGTCTTAAATCTGAACTTTTTATACCCTCACAATAGTGGCAAAACCACGGCTAAGTAACATTTGTCTTTGCCTGGCATCCTCTCAGTGTCGGCAACTACAGATGTCAACACCCCTAGTCCTTGGAAAGCAGCTCGAATTCGAGCCATCCAGCGCATTCACTACCATGCCCCGTGACAGTCCTAAGACCGCTCTTTTTTTGACCGCCCATGAACCGGCCCGCCATCCCATCAGTATCGTAGCCACTCGGTGAAGCGTACATAAAAGTCCTGACAGCCAGCTCCTTTTGTTCCAGTCTCCTCCTTATATGCCACATCAATATCAACGACACAGGTCGCTGCTCTCCTCTTTAAACAAGCGTATAAGCCCGTTATCCGGCCTAGAGGGATACAGGCGCCTGATCCAGGGTACATTGGGTATATGAAGATAGTAACAGAGCAATGTAGTAAAAGAAAATTTAGCCTGGAACGTCGGCTTGGGTGACAATCCTGTCCGTATAGAAGAGGTTCAACCCCTTCCAAGTTTCCTTCCTGTATTGACAAAAGAAATCATACTCTATCAGCTGCCGGAATCCAATTCGCATGTGGTAAAGCTAGCCACGAGGAATGTCGGACTGGCGATTTGATGGCAAAGAGGATGATGTGAATATGCTGAGCCCCATTCGCAGACAGCAAGGTGGCTTGTCTGTACGCTCCGACACATGCCAGCAACAGAATGTTCCGTGGGATGTCGACCGCCCATAGCCAAGAATGCGCGAAGAAAAAGTCAACCACCGCCACTATTCCAGTGGAGAATGGGTGAAAATAATATCATGGTCCATGTCAAATATCGTCTTGTGATCGGAACGTATGAAGTAAAACGTGTAACGAGAATGTGCGCTCACTGTAGAATTAGTAGACGCCAGGTTTAGTACCGAGCATCGGAAGCGCGGTAACCGCCCATCCTAGGCTGTTCACTGTACTGAACGCCTGTCATCGACTCGGGTGCGGTCGGCACCTCGCCACTCAGGGAACGCAGAGGAGGAAGCTCAGGTCGTTGAGCATCTCTCGATGAGTACTGCCCCGACGAAGGTGCTGCGCTATGGTTGCTGATGCCGTGGCTTGCTTGCACAGCGGACAGTTCACCTCTCAGCTGAGAGTTCTCCATCCTCAAAGCAGCCACCTCACGGCGCTGCATTTCCATGTCGGAAATAAGGTTGTGATTCTGAGTTTGCAAGTACTTAATCGTGTCGGTCTGACGCTGGTGTTCAGAGATGGCTGGCAGCAATAGTCAATAATGGAAGCTGCGCAATACCTAAGGGAATTGGTCAACTAACCTTTGGTGAGGATTTCCCACTTAGACGCCTTGGATCCGCGCTCCTGGGGCATCAAATCTCTCAAATTCTCAAAAAGCTCCTTCATCTCTGTCCGGCGCTTTCTCTCAGCAAGCTTGTGACTGACACGCAACTCTGGGGTCCTGCTGTATGGCTGCGCGCCTTGACCATCACCAGCCTCCTCTGCTTGCAGATCGCCCAGCTGCCTGTGTTGGAGAGAGTGGTGGTGTACAGCGGGAAACTCGCCAGAGTTACTCGACATGCGGTGGTAGTCGGGTGTAGCCAACCCATCGTCCAACCTGCGCTGTCCCGGCGGCAGCCTCGACTCGGTAAATTGACTGCTAGCGTAAGATTCGGCGATGCTGCTCCTGCGTGAGTCGATGAGCGAGTGTGCTCCCACTGATCCCCTCTGCAACTCCTCTTCTGGAAAAGCCCAGGCCTGGCCCTTGGTGGGCTCAGCAGCACGAGCAATGTTGCTGGTAGTGGGTCCCGTAATAGTTGGAGCAGTGCGAATAGACTTGCTCAAATTGTCGAGGGGGTTGCGTTCGGCGCTCGGTTGGTAGCCGTTTGAAATGCGATGCATAGACAAGGAGTCTATACCGGACCTCGGATTTCGCTGCTGGTGCAGCGTATTCTGGATCGAAGTGGTCGAGTGGTTGGCGGTTGCGTACGGGGAAGGGCCGAGTCTCATGGTACCAAAGTCCTGGTTGATTCTACTGTCGACACTCTCGCGTCTGGACATGGCTTCCGCATCCCCATTCATGGTCGCACTGTGGGGCCCAGAGTCCATGGACAAGCTGCGATCGGCATGTCTGGGATCTGCGGCGGAGGGGCTAGTGGGGGAGACGATGGAAGCGACGCTCATGCTGGTGGTGATGGGCGATACGAGGGGCAGAGGCAGCAAGTTGGTGGTGACGGGCGAGGGAGTTTTGTCACCATTGCTGTCTGGGTAGATGCTGACGGCATTGTAAGATGCGGCTGACGTATCTGTGGAGGATATTCAAGTCAGTACGGGGCAGGAGACCTCAATGGCTGATAAAGCACCCAAGGAGGCAGGGACGGGAAGGTGGCACGCACGTTTGCTAGAAGCGTCGGTGCTCGAGTAGTAGGCTGAGTCTCTATTGTCGTCGGAAGGGTTCATTACACCAGCCAGACCTGCAGGAAGTTTTTGCGAGGCGGGACGGTGCTGTTCGGTCGCCATGATGAAATTGAATTAGGAAGGGCGAGGTTTGAAACCTAGATTCGCGTAGGTTGACTCGAAACAAATCGGCAACCGAAAGATCCAGATCGACTCGGAAAGACGCGGCTGAAAATAGACGTCTGGAGTTGAGCCTGTGAGTTGTCCAACGCGTGAATGCTGGTTATGATGCAGGTGTAGAGTATGCTTCCAATTGGCTAAGTATGTGAATATGCCAGACGTCTGGTGTATCGCATCCGAGGAAATAATGAGCGACTGGATTCTCGGACACAATAATCAGACGCGCGTGCGGATCAAAGGCCGCAGGAGTCCAAATGGGCTCAGCGACGACTGATGAAGGAGCTGAATATGAACGCTAGGCGAGGTGGTGGAGGAGTAAGACGGCGACTGAGATGCAAATCGTGGTTCGGGGTCGACGAGGGAGGGGAGGGGGGGCACTCCGGCAGGGTCAGAGAGTAAAATTAGCGGGACTAGGTTGAAGGAAGCCTCAGCTTTCTCACAGACCGACAAACTTTATTCACAGAGTTTGGCAACGTGACAGGTGAGGACGGGAGGGTGAGTGAGATGTGATGCGAGTGCATATGCCTGTTTCGTGATGGAGGGAATAGATTGGGGTCCTCGAGGTCTGTCTGGCACGAGCGAGCAGAGACGGTCAGGTCAAGCAGGTCAGGTGCGGATTGAGTAGCACGGGCGCGCGCGGTTCTCGCAAGCAAGGAATTAAAGAGTGTGAGTAGGTTGCGCCTCGTGTTGTCTGAACTCTGAGAACAGCCGCCTGATTTGTTGTGGTGCTGCGCTGCAGAAGGAGTCGACAAAGTGGTGGAATATAGAGGTGGAAAGACGAGGTGAAGATAGAGGAGACCAATGGGGACCTCGAAAGACGCTGCAAAGGACGGAGGCGAGTAATCGAGGGCAAGATGAGCGTCGCAACGAACTCGAAGCTGCCCGTGGTGAGTTGGGCTAGACTGGCTTGACTGGGGCTTGTGCTTGCAGATAGGACGGGTCGCACAACAAGACAAGAGGTGCAAGTGGGACGGGCATCAGGCTTGCAGGTAGCAGCCCAGGAAGGAACGGCTGCCCCCGGCCATGTGGGCTGGCCAGCAACAGGGGGCATTGAACACCTGCATCAGCGCGCACGGCCTCTCCTCGCCTCGAGCAACAGTACCGGTAGGCACTTTTCTTAGCCATTCGGGCCCTGTCCCTCTCATGTGTCCTCTCCACTATTGGCGACCCAGAAACGGAAGGCAGCACGGAGGGCCAGGGAGCGTGGCAAGGTAGACCCTGGCCCACCTGCCGGGGAACAGGGCTCGGCCCCCAGGATTGCCATTCTGCACTCTCTGCACTTTCTGCACTTTATCCACTGGGACTCTTTGTTCTCGGTTGATCATGGGCTAGATGCACTCAGCAGGTAGAAGAAACGGGCGAGTGGTTTTTGAAGGCCAGCTTTAAAAGTCGAAGACGTGGCCCTGAGATCCATACCAGTGCCAGATTGCGACTCAAGCTTTGCTGTCACTCAGGTGTCATGTAGCGTACCTAGATAGTGTTACTTCTTTGTATGGGGTAAAGCATTTTTTGGAGTTGGAATCCAGATGATCTTCCCGCTCCTCCCCCGGCACCTACATGGCACATGGCAGCGTCCAGCACGTGTGGCTACGTTATTAGCAGGCTCCGGTGCTGTTGGAGTGCAGCCGATGGCCCACCCATCCCTGCAAGGCCCCGTTCGAGCTTGCCAGGCTCGCAGGGTTCTTGTTCTGCACTGCACAGTGGCATACTTTCGCTCTTTTGCAACGCCACGAGTCTCCCGCATGCCAACGTCGCGCTGAACCCTGTCCGTTCCAGACTTATATCTGATGTCTAATTTGCGCATGCAGGCGGCAGGCCATTCACAGATCATTAGCAATTAAATCTCACCCGCCGTGTCTTTACCTCCGTAGCTCACGTTGCATCGTAACAATCGGTGCGGGAACTATCCGGAAATACTGCTTGCAATTATGCAACATGAATTCCATACAGTGCAGTACATCGTACGTCTCGGTCTTCTTTTTTTTCTCCCTTTGCTGCAGGGACGAATAAAGCTATGCCAAGTGTACGTAGTATTCTGTACAAGGCCGTATGCTCAGTCCCGCACCCCACTATTCCGTCTTTTTGGCCGAGTCTCTTGTTGCTTTTTCGAGGTCGTCCGAGTCAATCCACCGAGTTGTTGCTGTACATCCCGTCCTACGTACAGTACATTTTGTGTGCACCCCCCCCCGCCTGCATGCCGGCTTGCATCACCCCAATGTATGTAGTTTCTCCGTCGTCAAAGCCCGTTTTGATCTTCGTGACAGTCGCCTCCTCTTTTGATTAATTCAGGATTCAGACCGAGCTCTGAAAAGGAGAACCAAGCAAGAGATGGGTTGATTGACTACCTACCAAACAACAAGCTTCGACTGCCGGTTTTCATGGTCGTACACAGTACCTTCTCAACCTGCTCCTGCCCAAAGAGGGAGGTCCTGCCCTGCCCACCAGTGAGATCACGACGTCGGCAAACGGGGGAAAGTTACTCTCTGTGCCAATGTAGACGAAAGGCGACTTTTTCTTCTTGTGGGGAGTGCATCAGTGACGAAGACCACAGCTCAGGCCTTTCTGTGTGAATTTTCACATCTCCTGTGCATGAGCCATCCATTGTGGCCGATAAACGAGAGATCTGGAAAACAAATTCTATGCTACCTAGCCATCTAGCCTTTTCCTAACCGTACCCGTGTCTTGGTCTCGCTCGCCTCTTTGTTGGTCCTCGTGCAACACCGCAACGCTGGTGGCTGCCCGCCCTACCGGTCTTGTCTCCCAGGAACCTTGCTTGTAAGCTTACCTACAACACACCATCTCATCTTGGCTTGTCACTGCACGCCATTGTCTGTGCCTAGAGGAGCTAGTCAACCCGCATGAAGCAAGGGGCTTTCTGCTTTCCTCGCAGCTACAAAGTAAGCGTTTGGCCCGTAAGCCAAAATCACACGAGGCATAGTACAGTGATGAGAGAATCGATCGCGGCGATCGAAGGGACATCCGTTCGCCAGCGTGCTTAGTAGCTCGGTTAACCGCCAAGAAAGACCTAAGTATAGTAAAGAAAGTCATACGTCTGTGGCCCGCCACGCTTTTCGGACGACGAGCTTCCAGCCGGCAAAGTGCTCGGTCAAGAATCCTTCGGAGCATGCAGCTATCACCGTGCTGGCCGTGGTCTTGGGCTGGGGCTATTCTGGGATACCTCCCAGCCTGGGGTAGACTTCATCGGCTTCGGTCCCAGAAACAGATCGGAGAATACCTCTTGTGGCAGTCGTCCTATAAGCACTTGCCCAGCCAGGTGGTAGTGACGACGACTTTTCCTGCTAGACCTGGCCATTCGGCGAAACATGCCCATGGGACATGCGTTCCCTTCCAACTAGTTCTGTGTTCAGGTGTGCCGTCGTAGCTATCATGTTGGACCTGGTTCTCTAGGCCGCGCTCCAGGCAACCGGAAGCGAAGCTGGAAGACGAATGACGACCACTGCTAGATGTGTGGTACTGGTCACAAAGCACAGACCGGCAAAAGAAAAAGATGTCCGACTCGCGTGGACTTCAGGGTCTCATCCGTCAAGCTGGAACCGTATCACCGTCCCACAGATCGTTTAGACGACGACCTGGCAGGATCGTTCTGCTTCCACCCGTCGAGGCAACACTAACAAAACGGCCGGTCCTGTAAAGGGGGGAAGACAATTCTGGTTGCACCCGATGCCTACGAATCTGCCACAGCGATCGAGTGAGCCGCGGCTCCCGCTTTCGGGGATTGAAATCTTTTCAGAAAGGGTATGGCGACTTTCTCTGCTGGGCTAGTTCGGTTGCATCGATCTGGTACGACGCTCATCACTGCCCTAGCTGCCGTTCGGTGTCTACTATAGCAGCACTCGCATCAGCGATGCTCCTTGCACGTCCTCATCAAACTTCGGCGCAACAGCGGCACCACTAGCTGTGGACTGCGTACCGCGCTGTGAGGTCCGGGCAAACTTGGGATTGCATGGTTCCATTGGCGATCCGGGGTTTGCTGCTGTGCCCTCATTTCGTTTTAACTTTTACCGGGACGGCGTCCTGGGCATCTCAAGTCAAGCAGTCAGGCAGTGCAGTGAACCTGCCTTGGTGACTCGGCATTTCTCCCATTCTAGGCGCCCGGTATACAGCGCCACGTGGAGTACTACTGAGTAGGTATGTAGCCCCGGCATAAGCTGCTCCGGCGCGCTGCCCCATCACCAAGCCTACCCTTCCATCTTCTTGGCCCTGCCCTGTGCTTAGTTGACTACGCAGCCTTGATTACCTAGTGTTTACTTGTTCGCCGGGCGCCTGTTCGGTCCCATCTACAAACTCCTTTCGGGTACCATGCAACGCAACCATGTCTGGCATAGTGAACCGCGTCTCATTTTCTAGAAAAAAAATTATGGGTAAAAAGATAGCAAGATTAGACTTTGCTCGATTGTGTTACCGTTCACCAGATGGTTTCATCATGACTCTGGGCCAATCACAGACCACGCGGATGGCTTGTTCGGCCAAGACCCCCCGTGCGAGCCTCCCTTGATGCTTCGTGATCGCCCACATTACTGAAGCCACATGGCAGCAAGGCTCCCCCTGGCGTGACGGCGCCCGTCGTCCCTCCGAGCCGTGTCCAAGGTCCGAATCAGCTTCGGCCCACTTGTTACCTAACATCGAGTCAAGGACACATGTTTATACCGGTTAAATCTTCCGTAGTACCCCACAAATCATCAATCTGTTCATGCTGACGGCATCCAGGCGAATGTTATGCTTGTTGGAACGCTGTGTACTATGTAGGGAATGCGGCGCATTTCATTGCTTGCGTGCTGCCCGCACTAAGATTTCATCCTGGATAGATCTAATAGACCGGATCCGAGGCGCCCTGACAGTCCCGGTGGCTGATAGCGGGCCACTTCTTTTCCTTTCACGAGCTCTCAGGTAATTACCTATCGCTCGAACCGCTGCAGCATGGCTTGAAGCTTCGCGGTCGTCCAACCCTGGCGGCCAGGCGGCTTGGGTAGCTTCATTAGTGTTAGTGGGTCCTTGGGCGTCCCTTAGCGCCCCTCGGCAAGCCCTTCGATAGTTGGGCGGCAAGGCGTGCATATGCCATGTCTCGAAGCCTTTTCTGTGGCAAGTCAATTAGAATGCCAGGATATAGTAATGGCTTGCGAGCCGCTGCTCTGTGGCTGAGACAAGGTCGATTGGCGACTAAAGCTACGTGTGCCAGCCAGCGTCCTTTCAGGAACGGTCTTGTGGGGAACAATGGGGGACTCGATTGGGTTGACAAACTGCTCCAGTTGTCTGTGAAAATGTGAGACCTCGTCCATGCCCTCATCTCGTGGGACGCGGCACCTGTGACGGCAGCGATTGAGCTTCTTGTTGCCGACTCGGCGTTTCTCAGCAAGAGGATGGTCATTGGAGCATGAGCATTGGTTGCTTTGTCGCTTTTTGACACCCTCAAGGTGACTCAACTTGACCCACACGGGAGGCTTTAGACGAGACCAATCGTTATTATGTGGACAAGCTTGTTGCACAAGCAGGAAGCAGGTCGAGGGTCATCACACGCCACATTCCAAATGGAAGAGTGTGTTCCTGATATGCTCGAATAAGCAGAGTCATGAAGTCATACTCATTCTGCAATCGTACGATGGGAACGGACACGTGGGACGGCACGAGGTCTTCATCGAGGTGAATTATTTGCATACCAACGTGGTAAAGCTCATACTGTTCTTCTATTGGTGACCTCCTCTGTTGCAGTCCAGTCAGCGCTGCCATCTAAAAGCCAAGGTATACACATCGCTAGTGACAACGGGGCAGACAGCGAAAGGCCGGCGTGATCATGGAGCAATCCTCGGGTGCAGGTAGTCGTGGTTCGCAGTGCTGGACGGGAGATAGGAACAAGATGTGACGAGTAATTTCCGGCATGCGGTCTCGCAGTGGTGAGGAGACCTGGGATGTTAGCGCTGCTTAGAACACGCCTCATTGAAAAGGGCAAGCCGTGCTGGGACAGAGCAGCTGATACGTGTGAGCGTGCGGTGCAGGGGCTGAGCGCGTCAGAAGCCAAGGTAGGTCGGCGGGTCGTCTGAGACACCAGCCATGGGATTCAATAATTCACATTTCATTTGGACTTCACGAGGAACGACCGGCCTAGCCTGACCATAATTGTCTCTTAGTTGAGCAACTGGCTGGCAGCGCCTTCTAAGGATGTACAGACAGACGTACAGATTGTACAGGAGAGCTCTCTTTTCTCTAGGAGAAGGAAGACACGGGAGAAAGAGACTCCCGGAGAAGGGGGGGGGGCCCAAGTTGTGGAGGTTCGCCTGATGGAAATTTCACTGTAAACGACCATAATCGCGACACCTCCAGAATGAATTGGGATGGAATCAGGTAGGAGCTAACACAAATGTTGCTCCTTTTCCGCCCACTGCAATGTTACACGAGAGGCCCTCGCAGGAAATTGTGTGTCCACGAGCTAAACGAGGCAAGGTCGTCGAATGGAAGGGCTTTCTGACTTAGATGTCTCCTCGCATGTGAGAGGAGTGGCCATCATTTAGTGCCGCTTCCCACGTCGCCTAGTTGGCGAAGCAAGTAGCAGTTCCTTTTCGGTAATGCTGCTCCTCTTGAGTGAGTAGACTGTATGAGTCCCTCCCTCTTGGGCTTTGGTTTGGGAGGCGTCTTTGTAGTGATCAAGCTCATCACTAATTCTGAGAAAAGGAGTGATGTTTGTGTTGTATGGTATCGTAGCAAAAGCAAATGCATATCCGTCTATAGGTCTTCATGCTCCACTGTCCCCTCTGCAGCCCGTGAGTTTTTCCTCTGCTCCTGCAACCTCTTCCAAAGCTCTGCGCTCCAATGTCCTTTATCTGCTTTGTGCAACTTCGCCACATTCTTGAGCTCGTAGTCCCAGTTGTGATCCACATCTCCAGCCCTGGGCCACACGCCCAATGTGGCGCCCATGTCCTCGTCGAGGAAATTGTCCATCACCAGGTTGGCGAGTTTCTGTTGGTCCGCCACAAGCTCTGGCCGCTCCAGCGTCAGAATCTTGAGAATCTGTGCCATGCCTCCATTGGCGAGGAAGTCGTCTCGGATAATTGGGCTCTTGATCAGCCCTCGGAGAGCTGAAGACTTGGCCTTTGTGAGGGACAGTTGCTTCCCTTCTGATTTGGAAGCATTGTCGCTTAATGGCATGTCAGGAACCAGAGAGTTGAAAACCAAGTCGCTGAATGTGCGGTCGGTCCCTGCGCACTTGGCCTTGCTGATGTCCGGCCACGACTTCTCCACCTCGACCAAGGCTTTCTGGTTATTTTGCAATGCCGAACCAATAATGTACGCCGCATCGCCAGCTTGCGTGACAGCTTCATCGTCAAAGTCCTTGGCGAAAAGGTCTTGCGAGCTCATCATACACAATAGCTCTTTGACAGCATTCGCGTCCTCGGCAACTTTCAGTCCGTAGTATATGTCGTGAGCGATATCTTTCAGGATACTCAGAGCCGCATCAACAGGCCGGTCGTTCAGTGAGAGCGTCTTCAAGACAGTCAAGGAATCGTAGAAAGCCTGATTCTCGGCCTGAGGCGCCTTAATTTTCCCGACTGGTTCATACTCTGGTGCGCCTTTAGGGACTGGAAGGGCATCTTCAGCTCCTTCTTCCGGCTCCACTACCACCATCGATGAGTCTACTGGTAGTCCCTCCAACGCCGGGTCCTTCTCATTTGGGTCGTTGAGCTTAGCTTCCTTCTTTCCGGTCGTGACATCGAGCCTGACGTGGAGGCCATGTGGTATGTCTTGGCCCTCTCGAATGACCTGAAACTCATCGGTGGCTTGGAATACTTTGGGATAACAGTCTTCGGGATTCTGTGAGGAACAAATCAAATCTTGGTCTTGTTCCGTGGCAGAACCATCAACAGTCAGCAGTGCAAAGATGAGAAACAGTATTAGGGCGAATGCTGAGCCGGTCGTAAGCCGAGGATCACGCATCTTTGCAGCTGCGAGAGATCGTTATTTTTAATCGTCTGAGACCTGAAAAGAAATGAGAAGGCGTGGAATTGCCCAACTAGGCTTTACTTAATCCCAAGCTGATGAATGTTATATCAGCAATGTCGACAGGATTTTAGTAAATTTGGAGAGATGACACGAAGAAATTTGAACATTGCCAAAGGCAAAAGCTAATAAATGCTTCAAACTTTCAGAAGCTTCTTGAACATCATTGAAGAATTTGTCTGAGGAGACACGTTGTGGATTAAGAAGTGAGTCACTCATAGAAAGCGAAAGAAAGGCCAGATATCTTCACGCAAGTCGCCTCTCTTCGCAACAACTCAAATGTTGAATAAGGCCAGAGTAGCAGGGGTCTGGCCACAATGCCACTTCGGGGTTGCTCACAGAGCACGGACCACCCTGGCTTAGCCAATCGACCTCGTCCCTTTCAAATCGTCACTTTCCAGCCGTCAATCGCACAAGACGACGACCGAGCCCAATTGACAACCTATCAACGACCGAGTCAAGATGCTGGCCGTCCGACAGAGAGCGGCGTGTATTGCACGAAAGGCTCGGCCATTAGCAACGGCTTTACGACCTGCGACGCGAGCCTATGCCTCCGACCACGGGCACGATCACCACCATGACGACCATCACCATGCTCCAGAAGTCAACGAGTCGCCTGGCGTACGTACTCCAACAGGAAGGGTTCCTCTCCCCGGGAAGCGAATGTGATTTATTTCAGCAATATTGCTTCACAGGGCTGACAGACAAATGGTATGCAGCTGGCACTCTACGTTGCCCTCGGCGCGATAGGCTCCTCCATGGTCGTTTACGGCATCTCCCGGCCGAGCGAGGATGGCGAACCCTCAGCGCTGAGGAAGTGGATCGACAGCTTCCGACAGGAAGAGATGCCAAAGTGGGCGGAGAGAAATACGCTACGGACGGACCTGTATGAACGGGCGGCTGCGGACAGGCACACGTTTGGATCAGTGGAGAAGTCGAAGAGCTTTCAGTACAGGACTCCCGAGTATGTGGAAAACATTAACCTTCCCTGGTTTCCATAAGAGAATATCCTGACAATTGTTGGCTGCCTTGCCACAAAAGAGACCATCTGCTAACAACGCGGCCATAGACTTCTCAATTCAGGCTGCCCGAACAATGTTCCCGCTGGCCACGGAGTGAACATGGACCATGTTGTGGAGCACTTCAGGAAACAGCACTTGGATGAGGAGGAGCGAAAAGCCAAGAAACTCGCAGAGGCAAAGAAGGAGTAAGGCGAGGTTGGCAGCCGTAGGACTGTAACATATTACATGCATCAGTTAAAGCGAATAAAATCCGAAGAGGCCTGCTGAATCGAACAATCTTAGCTCTTCATCATCCTCGATTTGCGACGGGACAACGTTCAGAGTTTCTGTGAGGCTTCCTTGATTAATGCTTGTTTTGTTGTCTGTAATCTAGTCCAAATCGCCTGACTACCATATACGTAGCGTCCTAACATTTTGAGATGCACACTAGAATCACTCATCAAAACACAAGTAGATAAAAAATGGTGTGGGCAACCGTCTGTATTTTTTGCGTATCTGGTCCACGGCACAAGCACCAACGCGGGACTGCTGGGACATGCTGGACCTGTCTGAGACGTTTTACCCATAGCAGGGAGCGTCTGTATGCTTGTGCCTTTTTGGCATGCTCTCAGTATTGCTGCGTGTGGTGGCACTTAGTCACTATGACTCCGCGATGTTTTCATCGGCCAGAACCTTATAAACTTTCGATGCACCATGTGCTGCTTCATTCATTCCTTGACTATCATGCTAGATAGCATTTGACCCTTGCTGTTCCAAGCAAAGCCCATAGACCATTCGCCGAAAAAAAAAACCGTATTGACGTGATGCAAGAACCCCAAACCCGACGACCGCATCCGATTTTTTTTTACTTCAGAGGAATGAAACGAGAAGAGTGGGTAGCACCAATACCGGGACGACCGTGCTTGACAGGTTGGCTGTAATTTTGTTAGCGATGTTTGTCTGAGTGCATCTCCCGTCACCCTCTACAAAAAGGCCAAGACCTGGATTGCAACGTACTATGAAATGGAGAACTCGGCGAGGTAGTGGCCGACCATCTCGGGCTTGATCTCGACCTGGTTGAACACCTTGCCAGAGTAGATACCGATGACGGAGCCGATCATCTCGGGAACGACGATCATGTCACGGAGGTGAGTCTTGACGACGTCGGGCTTCTCGTTGGGCTTAGCCTCCTGCTTGGCCTTGCGGAGCTTCTTGATGAGACCCATGGGCTTGCGCTTCAGGCCGCGGTTGATTCTTCTGCGGGCACGGGCGTGAACGACATCACGGAGCTGGTCCGAGGAGAGGTCGAGCAGCCTAAAATCATGGGTGTCTTGTCAGCCATCATCGATCCCTTCTTTAGTGCCTCGTATGCTTTTGACAGTAGCGTTCGGTCTCATTGTCGACAGATGCGTGAAAATCCTGTGTGAAGGCATCGCGGCGAAAAGGGTGTTGCGTCCATCGAGAACTCGAGGTATAAGATAACGTACTGGTCGAGGTCAATTCCGCGGTAAGAGAACTTGCGGAAGGTTCTCTTCTTCTTCATCTCGGCCGCAGCCTCAGCATCCTGCATCGCAATGAAATATTAGCCATGGGCGCCCCATCATCGATAACGTTTGTGTAATCGTTTGTATTGTGTGCAGGGAGTTTGGCGGCAGCGAGCCGTGGCTGGCAGGGGGAAAGGTCGACTACAGATATCACGTACGTATTCGTCAGCCATGATTGCTGTTGGTGTTGAGGGTGTCACGGGATTCGCTGTTCGATGATGGCGTACGGAGTCGAATCGCGAAGTGTCGAGGTTGGCCTGAGTTGAAAGCGAAAGAATGGTTCTAGGGCCCTGCGGTAGGTCCCTCTAGTTTTTGCGTGGGGTCACGTGTGATGGGGAAGGTGCTTTCCTTGCTCTCGCCGTTTCGTCTTCAGCCAATCAGAGACGATTATGATGAAGGGCCCGAATTGAGTCGCTGCGGGGGTTAGGCGACAGGGATGACACCCCTCCCCAGAACAGCCTCTGATGACAACTGCTCTACTTGTTCTGTGGAATATTTCCCCCATGGAAGCTTTTCGTAGCATATCCTCTAAAGGGACAGCGTTCTCTTGGTTCATATCCTGTGTGAGATATCCGATCTTCAGATACGTAATAGGACACGAGATGGCCTGACATAGCGTGACTCCTCTTCCTGTTGCCAAATTGTAAAACTTGATCCTGACTGTGGTTTCTGATGGCCTTTTGATGGTTTCTCCTGGTATCTGAGCGAAGGGTGGAAAGAAAGACATGAATCCAAGTGATGTCTAAATCTTGACGACAAACGAGCCAAGACTGCGCCCATTGCCCTACCGGAACATGATGGCATCGAGGTCACGCCGGAATGATTCTCAAACGTGGCTGACTTACCAGACATCTTACTGGATAGGAAGAAGCCCAGTTCTCAAGACGATAAATTAATTGCATCCTCATTGCTAACAAGTACATGCATATCCACCAGAGCAAGCGGACGAGGAAGGAAGACCATCCGACAGTACACGGCCAGACTTGTGGCGTCTCGGGGCACACTTGAGGTCGTTCCAGTCCGACCTTCTTCGAATCTCCTGAGCGGGATTTGACTTGTGAACTCGAGTTGGTGTACAGCCGAAGATTCTATGTTTCGATGCACAAGTGCCTCTCTCATTGAACACTGAAGATTTCCCACTCCACAGCCGCACTCGAAGCGTGCTTGCATGTCATCTGGCCACGTACTGCTGGCAAGTATTCTCCACCGGAGAACTCAGCCAACACGCTATCCACCAAGTCAACAACATCCTCGTCCCCGAGACTGTTCAGATCATAGTCAGCAAACAGCACGTCACACGTATGTACGCGCAAAAGCTCAGCTCACGGTACGTCGCCCCCCTGCCCGTCAGTACGCCGAACTTTGATGCCGCAAGTTTGCAATCGAGTGAATTCCACCCAAGCCGTTCCGTCACCCCCAAAGTTACCAACCATCCAGAAGCCACATGGATTTCCTTTCGAAGTCTTCATCAGATTTTCGCAGTCGTGCGTCAATGGACCTTGTTGATCGACAGTCTCGAAGGTGCTGTCTGCACAGAGGTTTTGCGACGTGCCGGGAGTGTCGATATAAGTTTCGTCCCGGGTAACCCGCGGAAGCTCGTCGTTAACGTGGAAGTGGAATTGGAGCGTGTTGGCAACGATGAAGGCGTGGAGAAGCAAAGTAATGCTGAAAAGGGACGGCATAACCATCATGAGGGTCGCAAGCTGGTCTGAACGTGGGTAGTTGCTGCTTTCATTCCAGTATTGGTCGGTCTGATCACTTTGTTCACCAATTTTAGTGTTGATGAAAAGGCAAGTAGGTTTCTGGAAGGGGAGCATCAAAGGCTGATGGGCATGACCGGGAACAGTCTCGACATTTGAAGTAGTTCGATGGTTGGGAACTTCCTTCCTCGAAGATGTAGAATTCCTTCAAGGCTCCTGCACTTTATATCTGCAGACGAGATTTGGCATCCGTAGTTAGTGACTTGTACGTTACCTAGCTATGCTCGCTTGTCTTGTGAGGTGATGTTCGGAAACACAGCCTGCTAAATCCAGAATTACGCTGTGCAACATGCCGCGAACTGTGTATCAAGTAGTCGCTATGAACCCTAGTTGGGATGCTCCCTGCCCTACGTGAATTGCCATCCGATTTAAGGATCCGATCCTCTGGCGGTCCCAGCTGTCTCCAGGCTCTCACGATAGTGCCTAATCTCTGGCAAAATTTTATCCCATCTCTCCAAGCTGTCGGGCCTCCAAACATTTGTACGGTCGTAGAACTCCTGAAATTGCGGCGTACCATCCTCAATTGCGACAAAATCCCGCTTGCTCCGTACATAAAGATGCAAATCTGGCTGCACCAGCCACGCTCTGTCCAGCGTGCCCTGTCGCACAAACCTGACCGCCGGCCCAACGGAATACTCAGTCCACACGGCCGTAAAACATTTGGGGCAGTGCGTGACATTTTGCGCCTCGCCTGACTCTTGCGGAATTTGCGCCCGGAGCAGCTCTGGCTTGGACGAGGAGAGTGGGGCGGGACCTGCTGGCGGGAAGGTGTTGGGCGCGCCTGGGTGAGCAGGTACGGTGGCTGGGGCAGATGGGAGAACAGTCACGTTGGCGGCTTCGATGAGCACATTGATGCCAAAGGCAGATCCTGTCTCACGCTGGCATGAGGTGCAGTGGCAGCAGTGGACTGCCATGGGAGCTTCTTCGAGGCGATAGCGAACGTAGCCACAGCAACAGCCGCCTTCCATTGGGAAGGCCGAGGGATCGTCCGCGTAGTGAACCGTTAACTTGGTCGAAGAGGAGTTGATGGCAGACATCGTGGCTGGTTTTCTGGGCGTGTTGTTGTTTAAATTTCAGCCCTTGCGAAAAATCGAGTTACTCCAGCGGCAAAACCTCTTCTTCCAGGAGTTGGAAGGGGAAGGCGACATAAATGTCTTCGACGCCCTTCAAGAAGTTGTCAGCTTGCTGCAGTTACCGTATGCGGAAATGAATCATCGAATCCTCCAATCATATTCCTCCAGGATTTGCGTCCCTCCTCTTGAGATACCAGAGGCTAGAAGAGGGGTAATATCAAGATCCATACTGTGCGGCATGTAAGATAAACAAGACCCACATGATATTTGCGTGATTCCGTTCGCAAGTGCTTGCTTTGAGTTATAGCGTGGGATGCAGGCCACGGCTACGTGACTGCAGCCTGTCGGCCCTGTTTATCAGCGATCCACCCGTACCACGCACGACTGGAGCTTAGTGAGCAAGCAATAAGGACAAGACGAAATGAAAATCCATTGATATATGATGGCTAATTCTAAGCCGTCAATTTGTTTCGTGTGTAATATCATCCTATTCAACAATCTGTAGGATATCATCAATCCCAAAAGCTCGCTAGCATGCAGACAAAGGAAAGTTAAAGACCGAAGTTTGATCATGTCGACCTTGATCTAAGTTGGTCACATTCCTCGAGGAAACGATAGATTCCTTCGAGGCCCTCGAAATCCTCCGAGACATGTTCTCCGGAACTTCCCACCGGAGGCGACATGCTCTCATATCCATCTTCGGGGTCGACTTCATGAGATGGGGTTGACATCCACGGATTTTCCTCGATGATCTCGTCGAAGAAAGCATCGTCTTCCTCGAATGAAGATAGCTCGGATTGGTGCGATCTCAGTGATTCACCGGGTGACGTGTATTCCTCCGAGTGCTCCTCTGCATCGGGGGCATACGGAAATTGGAGTGTCATAGGAACACCGTAGCTGCTGTCAAACTCCGGATCTTGCTTAATGATGCCACGTTGTACACCTACATCATCGCAGAGTCTTTCCACTGTATCTGCGTCAAGGCCCGGAAATCGTACCCTCAGAGCGTTGTTCTTTTCCATAGTGATGGGCAAATCTCCTAAGGCTGCAAGCCTCTTCAGATCGGCCATCACAGCAGTGAGAGCCTTCAGTTGACGTGCGAAATCCGTGGATAGAATGTCAAGGAAGCCCTCGGTGTTCAGAGTCGCAGCGCCAACCTCCGGCTTGACTTCGTAGCCAGTGACGGCGGCCATGGCGGCGGCCGCAGCAAGAGGGCTTAATGCCGTGACGGTGGGGGTAATTTGAAACTCGATGAATGAACCGGGCATAATGCGCGGAACGTTCGCCAGTTTCCTCACGGTTGTCTCCTGCAGTGCGCTGACGGATCGGTATTGTTTCTCACCATTGGCACCATAGCCATCGAAGTGAGCCCTTTGACCGGACAGCCAGAAAGCACGCATGGCTTGGGACACATTTTGAACGACCTGAGCCTGAGACGCAGGTGCATGACTGAAGTATCGCTGACCACCAACACGACCCGAGCCAGGCATGGCGTACCCACCAGCGGTACGGGGCAGAGCCCCACCAGTCAGGTTGGGTCGAAGAGTATGGGCGAAGGGAGCCCTGCCAGGGAACTGAGCAAACGCGCGACCGACATTTGTCTTGGTGAAAGCAGTCCGATCGATTGTTGGGCCGGCACGGACAGCGTTACTGGCGGTGTTGATAAAGCGGCGTACAGCGGTGTTCAGTCGGTTGTACGAGGTACTAGAAGACCAGCGGACGCCTCGCCTAGACTGGCGCAGAACTGCTGCTGGATGAATAGGTTGGCGAGCAGAGCCGCTGACGCGAACCGTGACATGTTGGACTTCTTTGCTGAGTGGTTGAGGGATCTTGCTTTGAATAGCTCTTGATATCTTGGCCGTGTTGGCGACGGCATTACGCAGTAAGCGCATGACCACAGGGGCCAGCACTCCTCCTGCAGGAGCCATCGTGGGTGATGTTGTTCTCTTCTGCAATCGCAGGAAGAGGAAAAGGGAAGATACACAACAGCAGGTTGTTTGTAATGGTAGGAAGGAAGAAAGAGGGCGCGGCATGAACGCGGAGGCATCGGCAATCTATAGTTGAGGCTGCCTCCCCCGGATTTCGCCACATTTCGGGGCAGGGGTGTGTTAGCGTCATTGTGGCAGCTCTCCACTTTTCCCAGCGCACAGCCACGGCTCCTGCCCGCCAGTCAAGAAGCTCCACTTGCAAACAGAAGTTTGCGTGCTCTCGTTTTTTTTTTTCTTCCCGCGGACTCCACTTGAACAATTTCTGCTTGCAAAACAAAACCACCCGCTGCCCAGCTTCAAACTCAACTTCTCTCCTTCGCATTCAACATCAACATCTCGCGCATTCCAAACAACAGGCAAGGTATGGCACCCTCCTCTTCTTCCACACCCACCAATCCATTGCTGTGACGAACAAAACACGAACAATCCAAATCTTACTAGCACCATGGGGATTACATTTACTCTAGAATTACCCTGAGCAACCATCACCAGCACAGTTTGTTGACGGATAACACCATCGCAACAGCCTGCTAATGTGTCACAGACAAGTGTCCTGCCTCCCTATTCGAATACGTCTCCCATGTGCTATCATAACAAAAGGTTCGTACGCTGCTCTTCTTCCTGTTTTCCCCTACCCCGTCTGGTGATGATAAAATACATCCAGGGATTCCTCGAACCGAAGACCAATGTGGACACTCTGTTTTAATAAGTTTCAGCCTTGTCTGACTGGACATGACTATGCATCATGATGCACACTTGATTTCGCGTTGCGACATGTTGCTGACCCATGACATTGTGCAGGTGCTTTATTCCCACACTCGCCCTGGCGATTCCCCAACCATGAGCATAATGATGAAATTTTGAACGAACGGGCGGACAGAACGAGGCTCGTTCAGCGCGCCCAAAAAAGCAGGGCTGTACACCTTGTGAGGCGTGTCCGAACGGGCATCAATGTTGAGACTTCGTCACCTGATTCTGCACCTATTGCCCGCTGTGTCGTCGCCGAATACAGCTCGAGCTACCAGCTAACACTTTTCGACGACAGGTAAACACCATCCCACTTCTGTCTCGACCGATTTTTCTTTCAGCAAAATGATGAACGTTATTCACACTGTTTGATCCGCGCCTTTGGCCGGGAATGAGCATTACACAAAACAAAATCTGATTTAATGAGGTTCGTCTTCCCGTCACGTTATGCAATGCTGCTACTGGACTCGGCTAACATTATCCAGCCTGACAGCTGTCATTACTCGAACGAGCTTGCTTTTCACATCAATACCGATACTGATGCTGACCGCTCTATGTGATAGGTAATAAGTACATCAAGTGGTCCACCCCACTGTCAAAAAGAGAGTAAGTATTATCCTCTCTAGTCACTCTTTCGCCTGCCTTTCGGATGAAAAACCATTATGCTGTTCTTACTGAGTTCATCGTGATGAAACAAACTACCTTTCACCTTGGAGAACTGAATAAGGGATCCATTACGCTACTTCGCAACTTCAGCTGCTTGAGGACACCTGACTGACCATCTCAAAGGATACTACACGAACTGGGCTTGCCCGCCTGCTGTCGACTATGCAGATCGTTTTTGAAGAATATTATAATAATACAACAAAGTAATACACGTCTTGTCTAAATGCTTGTGATTTGACTTTACCACTGCAACAGCCCATAGTCTGTCTAAGTGTCCGCCCTCTACTTTCTCAATTGTAGTCTCGCGTTCCATCCAACGATGCACCTTATCAAATCCCAATCCCCATTTTGTCCGACCCAATCCGTGACCACGATGCCTGTGCCAGCATCGCCAACGTCCAATTGCGCCGGTCCCTTGTCCTTCTCGGCGTGTCTGACGCACAAATACTCAACAATGGAAGGATTAACCTTCGCAGCAATCTTCTCAGGCCAGCAACTCGTATTGAAGAAGTTACTTGCACTCAGAAAGTTCACGAAGAATGGCAGTGGCTGTCCCTCTGGCTTCGGCGCACCCACTGCAAAGTCGGCAAACTGCTGCTGGCATGCGCGCTCTAGCTGCGCCCGCGCAAACTCGATCTTCTTCTCAATGTTGGTGCTCTGGTCGATCTCATAAAAGTCCTGCACGCGAATCATGCCGCTCCCTGTTGGCGCATCGGCACAGTTGTCTGGCCACGCCGCCGCATCGATTCCCCAACCTCGCCCCTCGTGCTCGCCGGAAAGGCCCTCATCCAAGTTGAATCGGCGGATGAGCACGATCCGCCCGCGCGTCTCACCCAGTGTCGCGATCCTTGGCTCGGTAAACCAGCGCCGCGCATCGTCCCCAGCACAGTACCGCCCATGAAGATACCGGCTCAGCTGCTGGTCTGTCCCCCTGCCTGTGCCCTCGCGCTTCACGCTCATCAGCACCGTCTCGGACGGATTTGTGTCTAGAAAGGCATAAATGTCGCGTAGCATGTCTTCAAAATACCTGGCACCCGTCAGTGCGACAGGAAAGACGCTGTGCACAAGAATTAAGTCGTCATTGTCGCGGCTGACGCTGACACGGATGTCGAGGAAGCGCACGCCGTTGTCAAGCTGCGCGCGCACGCCGACGGCCTGGCAGCGCACCGAGGGGAGCGCGACGTGGTACGTGGGCGAGTTGTGCGTGCCGGGGATCGAGAGCATGGAGAGCGGGTACTCATCGCGGAGTTCTTTCATCCAGTTAGGGAGGGCTGCGGAGCTGAAGATGGCGAGCTGTGCGACTGAGGGCGTGTATACGGCCGTGAGGTCTAGAGGCGCGTCGGGGGTGGACTTCATTACTTGGGAGCGGGTGCTAGGCCCGGGGATGTCGACGCTGTACTTGTGCTCTGTCCCCGGTGATTGGAAGGTGAGCCGTAGGACTTCCCCCTGGTTTGGGTCCGCTGTGCGGATTTCCGTGGGTTTTGCCTCAAAGGGCGTTGCGACAATGTCGGATACATCCTGCCGGTCGTGAGGCTCTTGGTCTTCCTTTGGTGCTGGAGTTGTGCTATTAGAGGAGCTGAACAATCCTGTGACTGTCCTGCCTATTTTAGCGAGCCCGCCGCTCTTCGAGGGGCCTTCGAATCTCTCTATTAGTTTGAGTTCGAGAGGATTTATGGTGACGTTCCGGATGGTAAGTGAGGCCATGGCGGCAGATGATGACTGAGCGGGAGAGGATGGAGCGGTGTAGGATCACCAGGACCCTCTCAATAGATAGAGCTCTCAAATAACTACGCCGTGCCGTGTGACAGTCCCGTATAAATTATTGTCATATGTCTCCATAACAACTTGTCCTGGATGAATCCCTATCGACGGGGTCTTGCGGATTAGGAGAGTTTTCGGGATCTCCAACCAGGAACCTGTTTAGGGGTTTCTGCCACGTGAAAAATCATTGGCTAGAACAAGAACAGCGGATCCTACCCAGACGACGATAACGCTGGAGGAGGAGACCACAACTCTTCTCTTCAGAATTTGCTTCATTCTTGCTACAATCGACCTCTCCGGGCGACATTGATTACTGTCGTATATGCAGGAAATTTGTCAGCTGTCGTGAGCAGACTAAAATTCATGTCAGTAACTTGAAGCCGACGCCACAGACGTGTGGGTCAAAGGAGCACAAGCGTCGAAGGTCAGGCTCAGGTGGTTGTTCAAGTCTCGCGCTTCACCTTAAACAGCGAATGAACACCTCTTGTCATGATTTAGTTGGACAATTGCCTCATGGAAGTCGCCTGTTGTGTACTCGTCAGAGTGGGACGGTCGCTTGTAGCACAACTTTGGGCGTCTTACTACACCAAACGTGTAAGTGTAAAAGCAAAGCAGTCACCTGCAGGCCTATTCATCAAGCTCATGATATCAATATCGGCGAGGAGAGACTGTAAAAAAATTGTGCCGTCTTCAAATATATCAATATCATTGTGAATAGTCGTAAAAAACACCAAAATGGTATCACTATCAAGAAAAAGCTCCACCCCAACTTGTCGTAAAAGTCCCACCTGTAATGGGGAAGATGCTGATGTAAAAATGCTCCAAGCCGAAACGCCCTACACCTTCAGCAATCCCTATACCAGTATGATTTACCAAATGCACAGCATCTTTCCAACACTCTATCGACTTTCCTATCGACCAGGCTGATAAGGCTTATATCCAGGATAAGCTGCGCTGCCGCCGTTCTGCTCCCCACCCTGCGCCTGATCAAATGTATTGGACCGCATCGGCCGACTAAAGTTGCTCTCTCTCATCCCTGGTGATCTGGACGGTTCCACCCTGTCCATAGTTTGTGATCTCGGTGGCGGCATACGTTGCTGACCTGGACGCGGAGAGTTCGAGAACTGCTGTCGTTGTCCGGGCGGCGGGACCGTTTGTGCCGAGTCTTGCCTGTAAGGGGGTGCGCGCGGCGGGGGGCCCCGGCCCTGCGGAGCATCGCCGGACATTTGACGGAGAGGGCCCGGCCCAGGTGGGTACCGTGGCCCAGGACCACCACGTGGTGGTCCTTGGCCTTGCGGACCGGGGGAGAAGCTGCGTTGTGATTGTTGTTGTTGTTGGGGCGCAGGCGAGAATGTACGGGGTGGTGGTGCGCCGGGGAAGGCGCCTTGTTGCTGGGCTGGGGAGTTTGTGCGCTGTGCCATCATGCGGGGATCACCGGGGAAGGCGCCCTGTTGTTGAGCTGGGGACCCTGTTCGCTGAGGCATGAGGCGCGGGTCGAATGACCCTTGTGATTGCGCTGGCGAGGCCGTTCGTTGAGGCAAGAGACGGGGGTCGAATGCTCGCTCCTGGCCGAATTGGCCCTGCTGAGGAGCTGGCGAGCCGTGCGACCGATCTGGGTAGCCTGCGCCATTTCGCATCGAGTGCGTCGAGCCGCCTGTCATGGACCGTGTAGGACCCACACCGTACCCTTGGTGGATGCCTGAGGGTATGGAGGCATTATTGGCGCTGTAATCGCCGTAGACACTCTGTTCACCGTATGCTTCTGGTTCCTGCGTATACCCAGGCTGACCATAGCCCGCCTGTGGATGTCCCTGTCCTTGTCGATATTCCTGACCCATCGGCATCGGCCCAGGAGTCACGCCCCAGCTCTGTTCCGTATGGAAGGACGTGGTCGACTGGCCATATGAATTTTGCATCTGGTTGTAGCCCTGGCCGGGCATGTTGTTGTACGGACCTGCTCCAGGTCTCGCTCCAGCCGCCGCGGCAGGCGCACCGCCAAAGTATCCGCTCGACGCGGCGTCGCTTCCTGGCGGTCCGTACGGGCTTACGCCTCCCTGGACGGGCGTGCGTGTGCCAGGCGTTCCCGCCGGCGACATGCCATTCATCAGAGGCGCATTGGCCTCTGGCGGCTTGAGCTGCTGTAATTCGACTGCCTCCTGCTCCAAATGGACCTTCTTACTCTCCGCATCGCCCCAGACCGGCATAGCAGGCAACTCGTCCTCATCTCCGTCAGCATGCTTTGAGACGTCGAAGCTGGCATACTGCGGGGGCTCCGCCTTTGCCGTGGTGGGTCTTGGACGGTCGAACGGCAGTGCACTGGCGGCCATTGGGTCCTCACGTTTGTAGCCCTGGCTGTCGGGGATATTCTTGTAAGGTTCGTCGAGGTGCTTGCGGCGACCACCATTAGGCGGGCTGCAGCACCCGCAGCATTCGCCGCAGCACTTGAGGCAGTGGCAACACTCGCAACAACAGGAAAGCCCGCAACAAAGGCAGCGTGCTATGCACCAAATCACGGAAATGATGATCAGGGAGCCTATTATAATTAGTGCGATCACAGGCCATCTGATGAAGATTGTCAGCGCATTGTTGCGATCATGAGCAGCAGATGAGTGAGAGCGTGTCCCTTACTTGCAATACACTGCCGCCATGCAGTTGTCCCAGCTCGAAAAAGCCTCCTTCACGCTCGTGATGTTGGACTCGGCGCTTGATATCAAACTTTTTTTCTCGAAAGCGGCTTGTAAGCTTCTCGCTATAATTCCACCCACTCCACCTCTCACACTCCTCGCCATCGCGACATCTATGGAAGGCATCTTGGACCAATCCTCAGCGGCTCGGAATCGTGAGATCCTAGACGTCGGAGTCCCAACTAAAGCCCTGAAGGTCCCGTTTCTGGTTGCAGTGTTTTGGAAAGATTGACTTTTGTTACCACGCCATCATGCCCGTATGATAGTCTGTTCAGTTCTGTCGAGTGAAAAAATCGTTGAAGAAGTGGTCTATGCAGCAAACAAATCCGGGTTCCTCAGCTGTAAGCAAGCCTCGCAGTACGTCCCGTAGCCGTTAGGGGGCTTCTCGTGTCAACCGAAGAAAAGGAAGATCAAAAGAAAAGAGGCGCAGCGAGAGAAGATGGTGTCGCACTCAGAGTGAATGAAAACAACGATAATGACGATACCGGCACAAAAGACAGTGTTTCCCGGCTGTTCTCGAAGAACAAACGAACGAAAGTCGAAGATCGGGCTCTGTCCACACGACGGTGGCGATTGGTCGAGCCGTCAGATCAAATGGTAGTTTAAGCGCTGATGCTGCAGGCGGGAGAGGATATGCACGTCGTGGAGGGTTCCCAGTGCAGATCTGCGGGAAGTGCCACTGTAGGAGAACCAGGTTGGCGTACAAAAAGAATGCCAAATCAGATGACTCCTATCCGTCCACCCAGTCCAGCTTTTTTCATGCGTGTCTCGTCGACGAGCCCGAGTCAAAAGTCTCGTCGTTGCAGCTCAGCTCAGCCACGCTACAGGTGCTAGTCACTGCGGCGAATGCGCGTCGTCGTCTCAAAATAGCTCTTGGCTCCCTGCAAGGCTTGGCAGGATGAAGTGCCGGCCGTCAAGGTTTGAAACTGTCAAAGCGGGAGCGTGTGTGTTTTTGTTGTTTGCCTTTAGCAGTGATGGTGTGTTCGCCTGGGGAACGTCCGGACGTTGAAACGAAGAACTCAAATCCCCGAATGGGCGGCGTCAAAGGACCGGACCAGCTCTGAACGGAATGGGAGTGCAGAAAGAGAACAGTATCAGCGAAGCGAAGTGAGCAAGGCTGGAAAATGAGGATCGCCAGCCCCCAAAGGAGGAATCTGGATTGCACCACAGTAAGCGGGAACGCATCCACAGCGCTCATCCGACGAGAAGAGGATATTGGTGCCAGCTGCAGATGTCCAAACGACGGGTCACGTCGTTTGTTGAGAGGAGGAGACAACAAATGCCAAAGGCAATCCTTCTGTGGTCAGGCGAAGACATTAATCTGGAGGACACCGGAAGTCAGAGCCGACCGGCAGAAACACTCAGACTTAATTTACATGGTGAATAGCCCCTGTTAGTAAATTGCGATGGGGCTCGCACCCAATCGCCAATGTGCCAGCTCGGTCATTCTGCATCTGCAACTTTGCGGAAATGAGCATCGGCATTGGCCCGAAAGAATTGCCCGCAAGCAGGATTTCATCTGATATAGGTTGCAAATCCCATCTTTGCTTGGTCCGTTGGTCTGAATGTAGATATGTCGCTGATGAGAGTAGCATCTTTTTAGAGTTGTCTGAACAGCCACCCTAAAGAGAGGTAAAATGGAATTGTCGAGCAAATTGAATGTTCAGGCACCGCACATGAAGATCCACTCTACGTAAGACCAACGCATGGACCAGGTTGCATTTTCAGATCTGACATCGACCTGGGGGCCCTGGGGACCTAGCAGCGCCGCCTGGGTGCTGTCCTCTCTGACATCGCTAGATCATAGGTGAATGAGGTCAATGTGAGTTGCTGTTTCGTGAACAACGTTGTCCTTTGCTAGAGTCTATCTGATTGTCTGATTGGGGGCGCGTGGTTGCAAGGGGCATTGATTGCATCTGGAATTGACATCAGAAAGTTGCCCTTTCACTGTAGAGCGCCATAAATCTGCCCCCCCCGTCTCACAGCCTTGTCTCTGGACCCCGCTTGTAAGTTGACAAATTGTGCTGCTGCTGTATAGGATTTCCAAGACCGGGCTCCGCTTTCTGTCGCGAACTCCCCTCTTTCGGGATCTCTCACCTTCCTCCCGTGCCAATAGTAGTTTCGAGGGGCCTGCAACTTTCTTGAGTCGAGTCTCGGTCAGATGCCGGCAACAAGCGTTAAAGGCGACTAAAAGGTCAGATAGGCGCTTAGCAAGGCTCAACCGAGCAGCTTCAAGCCCCCCTTGGTCTTCTGCCCAGGCTTGACAATTCCACCGCCCTGGGGTCCTAAATGAGGCGCATATCCGCTGTCGCCGTGCCGTGCCCCGCTGCCATTGTTCTTGCTCCCCTTGTTCTTGTAATTCTTTCCTTTGCGCCTGTCGTCTTTGACAGTTGTTGCCTTGATCTCCGTCGTGCTCTTGCGCACCACAACCGGGTGACTCTGGATGTACTTGCCGTTCATTTCCTTGGCCGACTGGAAGAAGTCGTCAGGATCACTGAAGCTGACAAAACCATAGCCTTTAGATTTGTTGGTCCGCTTGTCCCGAATCACCTTGGCCTTCTGAACAGATTGCCATCGTGAGAACGCCTTGAGTAGCGAGTCATCCGTGGTCTCCCCGGCAAGGTTTCCGACGAACAGTCGTAGATGTGATGGATCCCATTCCGTGAGCGAGTCGTCGGCCCATTTCTTGCCACCGCCTTCACGGTACACCGTCTTCTTCTTTTCGTTTGCGGTGTTGGCAGCCCCTTCTTGCGCCGCCTTTGCAGCAGCTTCTGCGGTGAAGGTCGGACCAGCTACTGTGCCCGGCTTGCCAACTACGGGGGCCTTGGGACCAGCAGCAGCGGTCACATCAGCTCCCTCCTTGGGCAAGTATGCGCTTTGCCATTGCGCGATCTGCGCAGCCATCTCAGGGTCGTAATTAGGATCGCTACGGTCGAAGGGGTTCTGCGCCGCGGTGCCTGGCTGCGGAAAGGGGTTGCGAATCTGAGGAGGCGTGGAATAGGAGGAGCCGGCAGCAGCGGAAGCACCAGCCCCGTAGTAGGTGGATTGTTGTGCATAATTGGTAGGGTAGTTGTATGTTGTTGCAGGTGCTCCATATCCTCCGCGACCTGCACCTACGGGGGCCGCCTGAGGGTAGGAGTAGCTGGATGGGGCGGTGGCGCCATAGCTTGGTGTAGCGTTGGCAGAACTGCTATAAGTTGGCGCGCTGGAGTAAGATGCGCTGGCGGGGTAGGCAGCGGTGCCCGGAGCAGAAGAGAAGGTCGACTTGAAGCCGCCGCCGGTCTTTGGCTTGGGGGGAAGAGAAGGATTGACACCTGGAGGGCCCGGATAGGACATGATGAATTTGATGTGCTTGATCAGACGGCTGTTTGGCTTCGTTTTCACGTACCTAGAGCCCAGTCCGCACCCACAGACTTTGCTCACGGGCTATCGTTGTTCAGAAAGCAAAAATATTGCGATATCTTGAGGCTCGTGTTGAATGTTGTCGTGAGTTTTGTGATCGGATATGGTTGTGCTAAGCTTGCGGACGTTGGTTGTTTGGTGATTGTTTTGATGGCAGGCGCCTGTCCAGATTTGAAGTCCCTTGATGCCCGGGCGCCTGAGCCAATTGCTGACTCATCTGATTTATCTCATCGCAGACCTGTTGACCCACTTAGATACTCGCGATCAGATTAGGTGTACCTACCAACGGTGCTATTTCACCGACGTGGATAGGAAAGTATTTTTTTTTTATGAGTAAGGGCCAGACGAAGTCTCTGTTAGCGGATGAACACACAAGCATACTACTGCAGAATTCGTGCAATGGCACATAGTAGCTGACTATGGTGTAATGATCGCTATAGGGGTCTTCATCCCGCGCTCACCTCATCGACCAGACGATGCGGCGGGCAACCCGTTGTTGCTGGGGTTCGCGGCGTGCTCATCCATGCTCATTCATCCCACGCGCGCCAAAGTCAAAAGTCACCCACTAAACCTTTCTATGTTCTGCCCACGGCTGAGAAGGAACTCGAAATGACTCGTCTGTGGACATTGATCCGCCGCCGACGTTGCTGATGGTCGAGCGGCCCGTGTCAACGTCCTTGTCCTGCAGAGAATCCTGGCTGTTGTACACATTAGAATACGTATTTTCTTCCCTCTCGGCACGTCTGGAAGAGGTTTGTCGCGATGACGTTTTTGGAGGGGCAGGACCCATAACTTCCACTCTGTCTCCCTCCGATGTTCGCCTTCAGCATTTAATCCGGGCTCGGCGCGAGGAGCGAGGGCCATTGGCAGCAGGAAAGCTCGACATTGCTGACTCGCAAGATGCTTGTGCTGCTGAAAGGTGTTATCCAACAGGTGAAGAGCCTTGAGCGGCTCTTTTTGACATATGCACTGTGAAATACCATGGGCATACTATTACATGGGTAATTTTCACCACGTACTTATTCTCGAGCAGTTCGCAGATATGCGGCCGCCTCGGTGCGACCGTGCTGCAGTAGCGGTTTCACTGTCGGTTGCATTAGTCTAGCACCTGGCAATGCTCTATAACCGCAATTCATCGGTGAAAATCGCCGTCAACGGAGTTCCGTCCCTGCCGCGGAGCACTAGGTTTGGGACCCGGGCGCACTGGCGCATTCGACACTTTGCAACATATCGACGTCGCCTGAAGGCTGCCCGAGCGTTACAGGCCAGTTGCGTGCCTCATTGGACGTCTGAGGGTGCGAAACGCGAGGAGTGGAGCCATGCTCTGGCTCGCTTCCCATGTTGCTTGAGACGAGTTGCTTGAGACTGGCTCTGAGTCGTGGGCCGTAAAGATCAATTAATAATAAGTTGGCCATGTATAGCGATGCGTGCTGTTGGCCTTCTCATGATACTTCTCACTGTTGTGTTTGTGCCTAGTTAGACGGCGAAGGAGGGGACCGTTCATGCCACAGGTGTGGGTGGTTCCAGGGACAAGATAACACCACCAAAGAGACATTTACTGCAATTACTAGCAGTCATGATGAGAGGGAGACAGGATGAAGGGGCAGCCGGAACGTCTCCTGTGACATTCGGAACCCGGTGTTCAGAGGAGTACTCCGTCGGTAGGCAGCTTTGTTACATGTACTGTACCTTCCTAAGTACCTCCCACCTAGGTACAGTACTTTACCCGCTACCCTGGGCTCCTCCCACCTTGTAGCTCCATAGGCCATGCCTGGATGCGTCAACTGAGTAAGCTTGCCCCTCGCACCGGTTGCCGCTACTACGACAACACCAGCTTTCCCGACGAAACAAGTCGCTCTTGGAAAATCTCTTTCTTCTCTCTCTCCAACGTATCTTGTCCCATCTCCTCTACGACTGACTTCGAGACTCCTCACACCATCTCGACAGACTCTCTCAATACACTATCCCTCCGCTTCAACCCAATACCACCCGACGACCTCGCAAACATGTCTGGTGCAGTGTAAGTCGCTCAGCTCGTCCCGAAATCAACCCCACCTTCCCCTCCGTCGTGAGCCATTTCTGCTGCACCGCGAGGTTGCGCTGCGTGGTGAACCCCTCCATCCAGACAATTATTCCATTGCTGCTCTTTAGCATTCAATGCTGCATCTCAGACTTGATCATGGGATAATTTGTGCGAGTTTCGACTCGACGATCTCTGTCTTCGTCTCTCTTGCCCTACTGTCACATTGCCCGAGTTTGCCCCGGAACTGAGTGCTTCTTCCAGCGCTCGCCTTGCCCACATCGCCGGCGGGGTCGGATCCAGCTCAAGAACAGACAATGCTGACCAGAATCGTTTACCAAGGTCTGATCTTGGCCTCATTGGCCTGGCCGTCATGTAAGTTCCGCTTCTCCCGAAGATACCGCCCCTACGCCAACGCTAATTTTCTATCTAGGGGTCAGAACATTATCATGAACATGGCCGACCACGGTTTCACCATTACCGCCTTCAACCGAACCGTCTCCAAGGTCGACCGCTTCCTCGAGAACGAGGCCAAGGGCAAGTCCATTGTTGGCGCCCACTCTACCGAGGAGTTCGTCGCCACTCTCAAGAAGCCCCGTCGTGTGATGCTTCTCGTGCAGGCTGGCAAGGCCGTCGACGACTGGATCGAGACGCTTCTGCCCCTGCTCGAGGCCGGAGACATCATCATTGACGGTGGAAACTCTCACTTCCCCGACTCCAACCGGAGGACCCAGTACCTCAAGACCAAGGGACTCCACTTTGTCGGTTCCGGTGTTTCCGGTGGCGAGGAGGGTGCCCGTTATGGTCCTTCCATGATGCCCGGTGGTGACGAGGCTGCTTGGCCCGCAATCAAAGACATCTTCCAGAGCATCTCGGCCAAGAGCGACAACGAGCCATGCTGTGATTGGGTCGGTGACGAGGGTGCCGGTCACTACGTCAAGATGGTCCACAACGGTATTGAGTACGGTGACATGCAGCTCATCTGCGAGGTAAGTCACAATTCGAGAGCCATATGGTAACAACCTGCAGCTCACCCATTGGTTTTACAGGCCTACGATATCATGAAGCGCGGTCTCGGCATGTCCAACAAGGAGATGGGTGACGTCTTCGCCAAGTGGAACAAGGGCGTCCTAGACTCTTTCCTGATTGAGATCACCCGGGACATCATGTACTTCAACGATGAGGATGGCAAGCCCCTCGTGGAGAAGATCATGGACAAGGCTGGCCAGAAGGGAACTGGAAAGTGGACTGCCATCAACGCTCTCGACCTCGGCATGCCCGTCACCCTGATCGCCGAGGCTGTGCTCGCTCGTTGCTTGTCTGCCATCAAGGACGAGCGTGTTGAGGCTTCTGGCAAGCTCGAGTTCGTCGGTCGCGTCAAGGAGTTTGACGGCAGCAAGGAGCAGTTCCTCGACGATCTTGAGCAGGCACTTTACGCCTCCAAGATTATTTCTTACGCCCAGGGTTTCATGCTGATGCAGGAGGTGAGTTTCTACCAAGCAATGTCGAAAAGTAATAGCAGGAGGACAGTTCACTGACTCTTCCTCTCTCTCTTCAGGCCGCCAAGGAGTACGGCTGGAAGCTCAACAAGCCCTCGATTGCGCTGATGTGGCGTGGTGGTTGCATTATCCGCTCCGTGTTCCTCAAGGATATCACCAGCGCATACCGCAACAACCCCGACCTGAAGAACCTGCTCTTTGACGATTTCTTCAACAAGGCCATCCACAAGGCGCAGCCCGGTTGGAGAGACGTCGTCGCTAAGTCGGCTCAGCTCGGAATTCCAACCCCGGCTTTCTCCACCGCTCTGTCATGGTTCGACGGCTACCGAACCAAGGACCTGCCTGCCAACCTGTTACAGGCCCAGCGTGATTACTTTGGTGCCCACACTTTCCACATCAAGCCCGAGGCTGCCAACGCCAAGTACCCCGCTGGCCAGGACATTCACGTCAACTGGACTGGACGTGGTGGAAACGTCTCTGCCTCCACATACCAGGCATAAATGGAGGGTGCTCGTTTGCTAGAGAAAAGTTGAACATGTAGATCGATCATACCCCTCCAAGCGAGGTCAATTTGGGTGGCACATAGCATTATCGTGGTCACTGATCAGAAACTAATATGCAAATAAGATTGCTATGACTTAACCAATTGCGAGTTCCATTATACATGGCTTCAAAGACAAGCGAACTCAGTTGAACGCGCATCTCGTTGAGTGATCTTATCTTGTACCATCCCGTGAGCGGCTACGTAGAGGTCACCTTTGTCCACCTGACCTGAATCATCGTGAGGGTCGGAATTCCGCCGAGCAAAGGAAAATCAAGACCTGAAGTGATATAAGAAGGGTAACTCAAAAGAACCACCACCATCCTAGCGTTAGCTGGGTTCTGCGTGATTCTCAGCGAAGCTTGGACGCCGCTGCCGCATCCCCTCTCCGGGCCTGAGAACTGAGATAAGGCTTTCCCTAACTTGGCCCGGTCGGCCAGCCTCGAAATTGCGGCAAGCGCAACCTTTCCAAACACGTCCAATGCCAGCTCTGGATGTCGCGACTTTGAATTTCGCACGTTCGCCTTTCCTTTCTAATTCACTACATGCGCCATCCACGATCCTGATTCAACCACCTCAGCAGGCATTTTGTCGCTATCGCTCACTGCATGATTGACATCACTTGCAATCATCTTTCAGGAAACACGAAGAATTCATAGCTTCCAACCCGAAGCGCGCGCCCAAGATGGCAGACCCAAGCTCCAGCGTCCACGACAGGATGGTTAGTCTACATGTCGCCCATCTCCACTGTTGATTTGACATTCTGATTCCAATTGGTCTTCTAGCTGCCTCATCTTCATCTTGTCAGCACCTTCCGATACCCCGAGAGAACCCATCTCTCTCTACAAGACCCCCAATCTACCAGCTTCCTCGTACAAATGTTGGTAAACGCTCCTAAGATTGCGCGCGACACCGCCCCCTTCTTCTGGACGTATTTGGACTGCCCTAGAGATGGGCAAATCATGCTCACCTGGCAGCCGTTACAACGCCTCGGTACCAATTTCGCCTCCGACGGTTACATTTGGCCTGGTCCGGATGAGTTCCAGCGACTGGATCTTAAAAATGGACTGGTCAGTCTCCGTTGTCTTGTATCTTTACACTCACTCATTACTAAATTGTGGATACACAGGTATTGGAGTCCTTCGCGCAGAGAATAGGCTACCGTCCGGGAGAAGAGGTCGCCGCCCATGCGCGTACTCGCTTCCGCCTCGTACCATCAAACAATGCTCAGCCTTCACCCAGCACACCTCAGGTCGATGCCACGCTGTGGCTCGTTCACTACGGGCCATCTCAGCAGGTCATGCCTATTCAAATGCTCCCGATTCCTGCGCCTATGCATGGCATCATGAACGCACGCTCGACGCTACAGAGGGGCGGCCAGATTCCCCGCAAAGAATTCATGCTGGCAGATAGGACCAACTGGCCAACCATACATCCCCCGCAGCTAGCTAGAGGACACCCTATGATGGTCCAGCCTGGAAATGCACGTAATGTGCCCCAGTCGATGGCCTACTCTACACCGTCCAAACGTTCGAGAACAGCGGCACATGCCCAGCCACACATGGTTCCTAGCCCTGCCCCTTTCATAGCCTTTGATGAGGAAGAGGACACTTCAGCAGGCGACATGTTTGATCACATGACTCCTCGCGAGCTCAGCATGGCTCGTTATACTCGCAACCACGAGTGGATGGAAGAAGTACTGGGTTCAGCCTACAGAATCGGCCAGATCACTCCTTCCGACCTTGGTCTCGGTCTCCAAGGCGAATTGTCCTCTGTGACACAAGGCATCTTCGAACCTTCAGGTGTTGATGCTCACAAGAAGCCCCCTACTAAGCCAGTGGTCGGTCATCTGGATGCTGAGCTGGCTGACCAATTCCGCAAGAGAGTTGCAGACAAGATATTGGCAGATCAAGCAGAGATTGCCAAGATGAAGGCTCAGCACGAGAAACAGATGGCCAAATTGAAGGCGAATTCAATACTCACCCGATCGGAGAAGGAGCTACGCGTTGCAGTCGACGAGACGGGCCCAGAGTTTTGGCGCCTTGAAGGGAAGGAGGAAGATGACGGGGAAGAGGGCAGCAACTTGTTCAGTACGAAGCAGCACAGGAAGTCCGATGATATCGTTGCGGAAATCGAGTCAGCCCTTGGCCGCCACATTGAGGTTGTGAGTGACGTGAAGCGCATTCAGGACGGTGGTTACCAAGAGCCAGCACCCGAGCCTGAAGCCCTTCCAGTGCCTCCGCCAGCGCCAGTGCCAGCGCAAGTGCAGGACTTCAATGACTCTGGTCAGAACCAACCGTCAGGACCGTCGCCACACAATGAGCCTCCAAATAGCAGCGGGCTTGCTGGTGAGGGAGATGTTGACATGGGTGGCACTGCTGCTGGGCACTTTGATCATACGCAGACGGGGGCCCCCTCAAGCTCGACATCTCAAGCCCATCTTGCTGCCAATCCTTCAGCGATGGC